>OMNZ01046619.1:3306-13659 GCA_900303255.1 Lesueurigobius sanzi | reverse complement strand
CGTTGCTAATTGTTGGGTTTATGTTCAATCAGTTTAAAACTATAACAGTATACTGTTGTACAAGATAGTGGGTATGGGTATGGGCTAACGCCGTGTAATATGTGTTACCCACCAACTAGCATGAGCATTACAGGTCAATACAGTTCTACCAATGCACTCACAATGATTCAAAGTTTATAAAAATAAAAAAAGATCTGATCTGCATTCACTCACATCTAACACACATCTTACTAGTGATGGGATTTATGGCTCTTTGATGGGAGCTGAATCTTTGGGATCCATTCATTTCAAAGAGCCATTCTCTTTTTACATTGTTACATTGCTTTTAAAGATGCCAGCCAGACTCATATTATCCGGGACCTAATGGCTGTGAGGTGCCTTACGATTCAAATTAGCCAAACCTACAATGGGGCTGATTTTTAGCCTTTGAAAAGTGCATATAGAAACAAAACTTTGAGCAAAACTCACAAGATGACACAACTGCTCGCTCAAATGCTGTTTAATGCTGTAAAAGTCTTTCCCTGGTGTTGAGTGTGCTGCTGTTTTACTATTTGTTCACTTCGTACCTGGTAAATCAGGATAACACTTCTGTTCAAAAGAGCTGATTCGGTCAAATTTCCTAAAAGTAGCTAAAATAACATATGCACCATATGTTATGTTTAAAGACGCACTGAAGCTGTGAAAGAGGTGCACCTGACAGATATATGAGAGGGAGCCGATCCAGCCACTCTGTGCAGTGGCAGGAGTTTATACATATCACACCTGTGTCTCTTATGTCCATGCTCCTATGGGAAACCTGATCGCTCCTCACTAGTTCTCGGACATTGTCCTGACACTGTAATCCTGTTGATGCACATGCAGAACACATCAGTCCTGAGCAGCAGACACTAACACCAGCTAAAGGGATTGTGCAACCGTCTTTTAATCTCCACCACTCATCCTATCCCCCTGTAAGGAGAGAGACAGGAGGAAGACAAGGAGAAAAAAGCTTGAAGAAGAACAAGGAAAGGACAGATATGGACAGACACGAACATGAAGCAGATTAGGCGAGTTTGTCAAATGTCCAAGAATTTGGGTGAATCTGAGGTTAAGGAAGCTCTGATTGCCACATAGGAAAAGCGAACTTAACTTTACGCCCTACACACTCAGCTATAGCTCTACAATAGCCACCGGTGATTTAATCCTTTGCCTTATTGTTCTTTTTCTGGGTCAAAAGTCAAGGTCACCGAGTCGTTCTATCCGCCTTATTCACCAGAACACGATATGTCAGGAATGCCTGGAGGATATTATTTACATCAGGCACCAGTGCTCAAGTCGTGTATTGATTTGCTCCTTACTATGTAGAGGACAAAGGTGAAGAATTCAACATCACTGCAACCCGGGAAAATAATGTATTCATTTCGAAGAAAAACAAAAAAGTCGACAATATGATGTTACTTGGACAAAATTAAATATTTATGAGAGTGTAGAGTGAACATAACATTGATTGTGTTCTGTACTAAATGTTTTTTTTTTTTAATAATTATTATTTAAATCCCATTCGCAGAGTTGCAAATGGATGCAAAAAGTAGATGGTTATACTTAATAAATGTTTTTTTTGTACTATAGTAAGTAAGTAAGTAAGTAAGTAAGTAAATTTTATTTATATAGCACCTTTCACAGACAGAAGTCACAAAGTGCTTCACAACAAAATTAAAATACATATACAGCCCAAAGGAAACTAAGCAAAAGCTTGGGCAAAAAGAAAAGTCTATATGATTAATATGGAAAAGTAGTGGAGTAAAATTAGAGGCTTTGACAAAGACTCGGCAACAAGTTGGATGGATATCTTCCACTTGGCTACAAAATAATGACATTTCTAAATCCCAATAGCACCAGGCTAATTACTGTAATCTGTAAATGTTTTGTTTATGACCTGCAGGTTAATTTGCATCTAAAGCTGTGCTCTGTGCATTAACTCCTTATTTTGAGAGAAAAACGCACGGAAGGTCTCGCTGAAAAAGCACCAGGAGTTTGCCATCAGTTCAGCAATTAGCAACACGTTGCTGACCTTCAGTTTACACAACATCACTGACCTAAGACCGGAATCAAATCATGGCGAGTGCCCTTTTTACATCAGCCCTGTGCCATAGAATGCCAGTCACAAACAGTGTTATTGCATAAGGAAAGAAGGATGTGCCAATTATCCAGCGGTCATTACTGCGAGCTAGTGTCCTCCTTCCTCCTAATGGAAAGCAAATAAGCCAACAGGTGAGGCGGGAGGCTGGCTGACACTAACGAGGGACAGGCATCTGGATGGCCGCTCAGTGCGACAGGGCAGTGACAGAATCGGCCCTAATAAAAGGCTAACCAACAATACCTTGAGACTCCAGTCGCTGTGACCTACATGGGGAGATCAGTACCTTACACCTCCCCATCGGGACGTGACCTTCAGCGAACCAGTCCTCCTCTAATTGCGTTACAAGCACCGGATTCCGCGGCGGAGTGCGTAGACAACACCAGCGGTTCAAAACTGGGAAAATAGCTTGTTGATTATGATAATGATTTTGAGAGTGGTGACACCTGAATCCTTGAAAAAATTTAAATGAATAAAAAAAAAAAAAAAAAAAAAAAACAGGAAGCGCATGTCAATGAGCAGTGAGAATAGGAGAAGGCTACAAAACCAAATCAAGTCCTCTTCTTGTGAATAATGGGGAGAGCTGAAGGCCCCGGTGATGTGGCCTATTCTCTGAGGGGCCAAGAGTCCCCCCGTTTTGAATGCGCACGGACAAGCCACACACGCAGCACCCTTTAACCCTCTCATTAGTGTAATCCCGCATGAGAAGAGTAAATTGTCATGAATAAATCCACTTAGAAGAGCGCGATAGAAAGACTTTCTCCATGTTTGAGATGTGGCGCCATTACCATTTCAATAAGCGCTGCCGTGCTGCAAGAGCCTTGGCGGTGTATGACAGCGTAATTGGGACATTAACAAGTGGATAAAACACGGTTAGCGCGGGGAGTCAGCAAAAAAATGCCAATTAATTTTTTTGAAATGACGGAAAACAAGGCTTGATTTCGCAGTAATTTGGCGAATGCAGCTGAGTGAGGAATTGCTACATTTCGGGGTAACAAAGGAATAGGTGTGCAGACAGCAGTCAGACCTTGAGACAGATTTTTCAGCCGCCATTGCTCGAGGAGTATGACCTTACTCTGAATGTGTGGAAGAAATCCCCTCACAGGAATTCACGGACTTCTAAACAAGCGAGCAAGCATGGCCTGCGCGCACACACACAAAGAACGCAAAATGGACTAAACTTCAGGGCGTGAGCAATTACCGCGCAGCATTAATCCAACGCTGCCAGGCCTATGTGTTGTCTAAAGCAGTCTGACTAAACGGGCATAATTAAAGCAGCTACCTGACCTTTGTTTTTGGGAGAGGAGACGCATGGAAATAATACACAGAAGTGCCCAGGGGGGGTGCTCCGGGGGTGAGGTCAAAACGAGAGGCAAGAGACGAGAGGTGAAGAGGAGGAGAGAGGAGGGAGGAAGAGCGCTACGTATACCGGAGCAGAGGAGAAAAAGTGAGCCAGACAGAAGCGGAGTGGAAAAAGCGCACAGACACAAAGAAACAAAGAGACAAAGAGTGGGACATGGAGCTAGAATTCATTTTAATTGCAATAAAAGACTGTATTGCAACCTACCAACCAGTATACATTTTATATCCATGAAATGCCAAATGGTATACCTTGATTTAGGAGGTCAAACGTACTTTGTTTCAACTTTCTATGACATTTTGGTGCAGAAAACGTCAGGAATTCGCTTGGAAATCAATACAAAAGACTTTTTACAGAAACAACCGTCTTCTATATGGAATGGGTTGGGGGGTACCAATATATCAGAAGCCCGAACCCTCAAATTCACCTATAGGCACTCACAATTGCAGCTTTGTCTTTCCTTCATAATACACCCCACGGCACTTGCCTTCTCTTTTCCTGTCATCAATCTCGGAGACAATTCAAGGCCCAGGAGAGACAGCGCAGAAACAGGCACGTATGTAAAACCCCAGTATAGTGCGCCCTATGAGCAAAAAGAAGGCGTATGAATTACACTTTTCGACAGGATCATAGTCTATTTCCACTGATATATTTGAGAGTGGGGCATTACGTCCCGGGTTATATTGCGCGGAATGACAGGCGCTCATTCTGCGCGGGGGATACACAACATAGCACAACAATGCTTTTATTAAACTGGGGTGGAAATTACATTATCATGACAGCTAGGGATGCTGACAGTGCAGGTATCCAGATAGGGGAGTCACATGACCGGGAGGCGAGCGTTCGACACCGTCCCACACATGGCTGCCTGACAGATGAAGACCGGGGGAGAAGAACCTTGAACGCGCGCTTCATTTAAGACCAGTCACTTCTCACCTGACTGATAATGATAACAGCCTCGGAAACAGCGCGCTGACAGCAGTGGTCTCTATAAGAGGGTTGCTGAAGAACACTGTGGTGGGATATTCAAAGTTAGGAAACAAATAAATCCATGAAGTAACCATAAAGTGATGTCCTCGTGACAAAATGTATGATGGTACGGTTTCAGTCAGCTGCCCTGGACCCTGGACCCTGGACCCCAGCTGCATGAGGTAACAGCTGCCCTCGGACAATCTGCATCTCTCCGACTGGAACAACTATTGCAACAGCTAGTTTCACCCAACTCATTGTATTATTATGCGCAGCTGCCTTTCCTGAAAACATTCCCAGATACTAATATACCAAAAGGTGGTAAAATGTGCAAAATATCACAAAAAACATGAATGAATAACTCAATTTCTGTCTTTCTGACCGTTATATAGATCATTCTGTATTGGTGTAATGAAGATACATAATATTTACAGTACTTTTTGAGAAAATTAGACCTTCTATACTTAATGCGCAATGCAACACTTGAGAATCCGTTGCAAATGCCTCTCCTCCCACAAACCGGCCCTAATGCGATCCTTCAAAGACAAATAAATGGCCACATCCAAAGCCTCCCGATTTTGATTGCTGTGTTTATTTTACACCTCGCTATTCCGTTTTCTGAGAAGCGTTTGTCTCCGTTAGCGGTTGTCTTTGGACGCGCCAACACTGCCAAGACTAAAAAGGCTGGTGATTTAGAGCAGGGATGGGAGAAGAGTATAACGACAAGCTTGTTTGGTTTGGAAGCGAGCTTGCGTTGGGGAGGAATGAATGGGAGAGAGAAATGAATGAGGGGTGAAAGATGAAACTTTAATGATCCCTCTGGGGAGTGGGCTCTGGGAGCAGGAGCCGGGAGAAGGACGCCGATAAGAGGCGAACAAATGCGGGAAGTTGTAGATAGAACAAGTAATTAACACGAGGGTAAACACATTAGGGATATTTCTCAAACAGAGACGTGTCGAGCTATATGAAACATGTGTGAAATGTGTTAAGTTCAATTCAGTTTTCGCATAATAAAGGGTTACTTGGTAGGAACGCCAAAATTCAGACTGAACCAAGACAAGCCAGATCTAACCCAGGGTCAGTGTTGGGGAGAATACTTGTATACTGAAATTGTATTCCGTCACTGAATACTGAATACTTGTTTTAAAATGTATTTTGTAACGTATTCAGTTACCTTGCCCTATCAGTGTACTGTATTCTGAATACTTGGATACTTTCACCTTGATTTGCAGTATATTTTTGTATAAATATGGAGAAAGATTAAAAATAGTATGTAGCAATACTTTTACACCATGCTGTTGTCTCTTCTTTCATTCTCTCTCCTTCCTCTCTCTCTCCCTCCCTCTCTCTCGGTCTCTCTTCTTTCTCTCTCTCTCCTCTCTCTCCCTCGCTCTCCTTCCTCTCTCTCTCCCTCCCTCTCTCTGTCTCTCTTCTTTCTCTCTCTCCTTCCTCTCTCTCCCTCGCTCTCCTTCCTCTCTCTCTCTCTCCCTCCCTTTCTCTGTCTCTCTTCTTTCTCTCTCTCCCTCGCTCTCCTTTCTCTCTCTCTCCCTCCCTCTCTGTCTCTCTTCTTTTTCTCTCTCTCCTTCCTCTCTCTCTTCTTTCTCTCTCTTGTCTCTCTCTCTCCCTCCCTCTCTCTCTCTCCTTCCTCTCCTTCCTCTCTCCCTCCCTCTCTATCTGTCTCTCTTCTTTCTTTCTTTCTTTCTCTCTCTCTCTATCTCTCCTTCCTCTCTCTCTTCTTTTTCTCTCTCTTCTTCCTCTCTCTCTTTGTATTCCTTTGGCATTTGAAAAGTAGCTGTATTCAAAATGAGAGCGTATTTGTACCTGAATACAGTTACTCAAATTGACTATTCTGAATACGTATTTTAAATACATGTATTTAGTTACTCCCCAACACTGCCCAGGGTACAACTAACCCAAGAGGAATGTAGAGCCTGTGGGTGACATCACAGACCAGTTCAAAACAGAAATTAAAAAATAATAAAGCAGACTTGAATAAAACCGAGATAACAAATAAAAAGAGGACAACATAAACCTGGACTAAAGGAATATAGACAGGATTATCATCACACAAACTAAAGCCCAGACAAACATAGGACAAACCAGAGTGAACTAGTTCTGAACCAAAACCAAGTCAAGGTAGAACTAAAAGTCTGAGTCAACTAAGTGGACGATATTCCAAAATGTTAATATCTATGTATGTTTTCTTAGAGCCATATGGTGTTGAATTTGTCATGGTTATTGGGCACTAATAGAAGTACAGTATGTATATGCTGCCCATAAGTCGTTACTAAACCAATAGGAGTGAGCGAAATGTAAAAATTAGCATTACAGAGAGTCCTAGTCCCACATAGCGTCAAGCATTACACGGACTCTTATTTTGAAATGTGTAAATCCATCACTGATTGACGTCAATAAATACCGTGACATAGTCCAGCGCTTAAAGTTTTTGTGGTGAGATATTGCGCAGCGTGCGTAAGAGACGACAGGTTTTAAAGGTTTAGCCATATGTCTGGGTCAAAGGAAACGATCCATATGCGCAGATGGAGGAGAAGGCTAAGGAGCAGGAGCAACAGAAGACAGATTGAGGAGAGGAAGGAGAAAACCAAGAGGGGATTGTACTGGAGCGGTCCCCAGCCCCTTAATTGGTAGCAAACAAGAGGTCTCTGAATAAACACACGCCACAAGAGAGAGCCGGGATCGTTTTTCCCTCCGCCTCGCACTATTTCTTCTGGTTCTGCAACTCCAAATAGCCATGCTAGGGCCAATTACCATTCGCAAAGTATAGCGGCGTCTGAAGGTATGAAAACTACAAAATTTGCGCCACACCATTCCCTTTAGCATTAGGCCGACAGCGCAATACCAAGAAGTGACAGTCGAAAAAATAGAGTGTAATTTTTCAACTGTTTGCATGGAAATGAATCAAACTGCTGCCGAAAAATGATAAATGGCATCCACGCTGGTAATTTACAATAACCACAGGAGCCGGGAAAAACAGAAAATGTGTGAAGCGAGGCGCAGCATGGACACACAAGCCGGGAAAATACTAAAATAACATTTGACTACCGCAAAATCAACCACAAAAAGAACTGGGGTATTGATTTTTTGAGAAAATGGGAACAAGGATCTGAATTTTGTCTTTTCCTGAAACGAAGCTCGGGTGCTCAGCGCAATCAAGGGAGAGGGAACTGTTGATTTGTCTCTTTAAAAGTGCGGTATGAGTGGCCCCCGGTTGCATCCAGCTTCAAACTTCAGCAGGGAAACATTTAGAGAGAAGGGAATAAAACAACAAAGGTGGTATTAAGTGAAATGATGAGTAGTTGATCGGTATTTGGAAGCAAGACATACTGAAGATATATAAAAGTGGGTCACAGATATTCTATAACCAGCACTGATCATATTTCCGTTCATTTTATTAGACAATTCTTAAAAAAAAAAAAAAAAACATGAATTGCCAGTTCTTTGATTAAAAAAAAGAAAAACTAAGATTCTTTCCTTGGTGCATACTACAACTTTTTTTTTTTAAATGACTTGCTGAATATCAAATAAACCATCCAAGGCAACCTCCTGGGTGGAAGTAACTAAGTGGTACCTGAACAATCTTCATGCATGCATAACATTTTCGACAAAATTGCAAGAGCAGATGAGTTACATTCTGGCCTCCTCCTGGGTCATTATTAGCCAGGCCAAATCCCTGCGCGCTCGAACCTCTTCTTCCTCCCTGCTTCCCTTTCACTCATCACCCGTCCCAGCTGTCTTTCCTCTGCTTCCCCTCTCCCGTGAATGTGTCTGTCGCCGGGACAACCCAACTAAACATCCCACGAATTCCAAATATAACAACATGGTAGTGGCTGTGATCCCCCCTGTCTCTATACCTACAACTCCCAAGGTATTTCCACTATTTTTTTTTTTTTTTTTTTTTTCATTCCTGTAGCTTTTTGGTCTCTCCCTAATTATCTCGCTGTGGACGCTGGTAGCCCGCACCATCCCCCCCCCCCTTACACCTCTGCCTACTCCAGCCCGGCTACTGAGAGACCCTGATGAATAATTTCACGTTGCTCTAGCCTCCTCTTTCTCCCGTCTTCAAATTGATTATTGTACAGAAAGCACAGCTAAAAGAGCAGCCCACGGGGTAATTTGTCTTTCTGACGAACTGAATCTGAGGATAGGTGTGGGGGGCAGGGAGAAGCGGGAAGCCTCAAAATCATATGCGCAAAAGAAGTACTAGAGAGTGAAATATATTAAAAAAAAAAAATACATGATTGGTATTGGTTGCCTCGCCTCGTCGGGGCCTGTGATAGCTCATTCCGTTTGATGTGGTGGTCAGGAGGCACAAATGGGCCGAGTGGGCATTTGCATTTGAAAATGTGAGCAAAGAAGATAGAAGAAGCACTGTACCAGAGGAGCGCCGTAATCGCACTTTGCGGCTAATGCGGCAAGTCTGTCATCAGCGCTTTGTTTGGTAAATCCCTACGACAAACAGTGGAACGGCCCTCGGGCAATAAACATTCATCTGTCAATGTTTGAATTCAAATAAATATGGCAGAGTGATGCGCTGTCAGCGGGCCTCCAGGTGTTTGCAATCTCCCCTCACAATGGTGCTCCCCGCTGGTCGTCATGCCAGGCTGCAGTGATGACAGGGGAGCCAGGCTATCATTTGGCCACCACAGGTAAGATCACTGAGTGTGTCTAGAGGGGGCCTGACGTATCATTACAACCCTACGAGGCGGCGCTGTGTTGAAATACACGCACAGTCAATTCAGCGGCCACATTAGGTGACTCATCTGAATGGATGAGAGCAAACAAACAGGCCAAGCTCGGGTCAATGAGATGCGTCACTCCGAGGCAATTATGGCTCAGACAAGTGTACACCTGGACGGCACTCAGAGGTGTGATGTGAGGAACTGTGGAGGTATTTGGGTGTACTGCTTTTAAATAAAATGTGGGAAGTGTAGTTCGATTTGACGATACTTTGATCTATTGTTCATGGAAGTTTGTAGAGAGTACAGGTAGAGATTCTTCAGACTTCATCTGTACTCTGTAGTAGAAGTGTAGGACGTTTCGATCTTTATCCAAAGACTTGAAGACCAAGATTTGGCATGCTTGTGGGTCTTTAACCTCTTAAACCCCAGCGTGCCAAATTTGGGTCCTGTAGGGTATAAGAGGTTAAAGCAGTTTTGGTTGACAGTCCATTCATTTGCAAATTAATCAAAGTGGACACTTCTAACAAAAGTAAGCACCATCTCAAAGGCCAAATGAAACTCCTGGGAGGCTGAATTTGAGCACCCCTGGGTTAGATAATGTTCTGGGTCTTTATTTGCACAGGACTCGGTGAAGTGGAGGCAGGGATCTCTAAACCTTTCAGAAAAATCTGTCAGTTGCCCCAAAAATGATCAAAATTGCCGACTTTACGTTTCTTTAGAGTGGACCTGAGTTTTTATGTTTTCAAATCACAATTGAATCTTCGAATTTTGGTATTTGATGGTGCTTTTGTCAGCTATTTTGGGCCCACTGCGCCTTGTGTGTCCAATTTGGGTCCTGTGGGGTACAAGAGGTTAAAGAGGGCCTAAACGGGCGTCTCAGAGCCTTTCTCCGCCCACACCAAAAATTTGAAATCTGCCGTGAAAGAGGCGTGCTCGCTAATCCAACTCCAACTGGCTACGGAGGAGGAGGGGAGGAGCCACAGTGATACCACAGCGTTAGAGAGGATGATGAGGGGGAGGAGCCACAGTGATACCACAGCGTTAGAGAGGATGATGAGGGGGAGGAGCCACAGTGATACCACAGCGTTAGAGAGGATGATGAGGGGGAGGAGCCACAGTGATGCCACAGCGTTAGAGAGGATGATGAGGGGGAGGAGCCACAGTGATAATACAGCATTAGAGGATGATGAGGGGGAGGAGCCACAGTG
>OMNZ01046583.1:0-21820 GCA_900303255.1 Lesueurigobius sanzi | reverse complement strand
CCATTTCTGGTGACTACGTGATGGTTATTTCAGAAAATGCCAAAACGGTGCAAAGCTGTAATCAAAGCATTTGAAGTACGTATTTCAACCTTTTCTGTTTAAAATATAATGACCCCATATGTGTTCATTCATAATGAATGTCTTCAGTGAGAATACACAATGGAAATGGTCTTGAAAATAAAGAAAAACTAATGAAGTGCTCCAAAACTTTTGACCGGTAGTGTATTTTGGATGGTTCACAAAAATATCACATGATGAAATAGATATCTACCCCTAGAGGGCAGCTGAAAATGATATGGCAGTAACTAGGGTAACTGTCAAAATGCAGATTTGTAGTCTTAGTTTATAGCCAATTTCTCCAATTCCTGAACCAGTCCAAACAAAAAAAAATAAAAAACCTCACAAGGTTCAATGTCTCTCAGAAAGAATAAGAATATGGCATTAATTAACATTCAACAACTAATCAAGTAGAACATTCGTCAATTTTCTTTTTGGAAATTTCTTTCAAAAATAGTTTCTCTCCAAATTGTATTGGCACCTGCTGAAATATAATTCTTCTAACGTCAAAGCTACCTATTCTAAAACAATCCAGCACAGATGACAGCTAGGGAAAACCTTCGAGACAACGCTAAAGATGTCAAGATTCAAAGATTTTGTAATAATTAAATCACGGTTGTTTAATGATTAAGAATTTAAGAAGCAACAATCACTTTGTCACACAGCAAAGGAAACATTAGACTTTTTAGATGAGAAATGTTAAATGAAGAGTCTCCCATGATAAAGACAATCTATTACAGTACAAGAGTAGATCCTGTTATTTGTTAGGAGCCCACGCAGTAAACTAGATTAATGCTCTTCTTTTTGGCACATAACAGTGACTTGGACGGACACGGGGTGAACGGAAAGTGGAACCACAGATCTATGATGAAACACTGGACAGGATGCCGTTGCCATACTAACCCATAGGAACGCATGTCCAGCTCTGACGGCCATGTTGTGATTGTCCATGAACGGTGTAAGATGGATTACTTATTACTGGGATTCTATCTTGAATTGACTTTGTTTCTTAGGGCTGCAATATGAATCGACCTCGCAATTTCAAATACTGCAATAACCTAACCCCAAAGGCTGAGGTTTTTGTGTCTCCAGCATTTCATGAAGCTGAAATATAATAAATTAGTACTACTGCAATGTATAATAGCGGTTTTAAAAGTAAATTTAGCTGACAATACTATTATAATAACTGATGAAAAGAAGGCACGATTAGTTGATCTTTGCATTTTTTTCCCAGTAGATAATCCATAGTCAGTTCAGCAACGGCAGATAATTACTGTGATAACATTGTTAATCGCAATAATTTGTCCAAAAAAATTGTGAGACAAAAATTTCATGCCTAGACAATATTGAATTGCATGAAAAATATCCAACATAAATATATAATATTAAAATCACAAATTGAATTGCAATTTCTGTCTGAAAAATGGCAATTAGGTTCTTTGTCAAAATTGTGCAGCCCTACTTTTCACATATATATTGTATGTGCCCTATAGACAGGAGCAACAAAATGGTTAACGCCCCCTTTTAGGTGAAACCAGAGGCTGCGTCCATTGAGATGAATGGGGAGATCTTCACATAAAAATAAAACGTTTTATGTGTTTTATATATTTGTCTGATATAAGAGGTAAGCAAATGAAAATATTTTTTGCTGTAGAAGATTCACAGAGCGGACAGTAAATGTTTTAAAGTGGGCTAAAGTTAGCAGGAAGTTAGCATGTTCAGACTTCAATATAAAGTGTTTAGCCTTTCATAGTGACTTAATTTGATCAAATCCCAGATCAAATTCAAATGCCCATATAACAGAGTAATTTTGCAGCTTCTTATATTTCAACATTGCTTCGTTTTTGACCTATGAACGGCTAAACACTTTATATTGAAGTCCGGACATGCTCAGAATCAGAATGCTAACTTCCTGCTAACTTTAGCCACTTTAAAACATTAACTGTCCGCTCTGAATCTTCTACAGCAAAAAATCTCTTAATTTGCTTCTCTTTTATATTAGACAAAGATATAAAATGTTATTTTTCAGACGTAAATGTGAAGATCTCAGTCGATGTTTCCCCATTCATCTCAATGGGCGCAGCCTCTGGTAGCACCTTGCTCCCCTCTCTCCAACGTCCATGATTGACTAACTCAATTTGAATTTCAGGATCAGCATTTTTACCAATCGGTGTATGATAAATGTAGAAAATTATGAAATGAAGTGTACATACAGTGAAGGGGAGAGGTGCTGTCCATGCTGCAGGTGAATGCGACAGGTGGGAGATGCACATAACAACTGCCAGCGCTGATTCTATGTCAGTCACACTCCTTAATCAAATGAAAAAAGTGTGCGGCTCTGCTCAGGCCAGGTATGTGCGTCGATTAAAAATCTATGAATTAGCCACATCGTTTGTAGACAGCAGTGTTCAAGGCGTGTGAAAAAAGTAGCCGCTTATACCCCGGAAATTACGGTAATTCGTACAGTAAGTACTGTTTTTGTTCATATTTCAGTGAAATTATGTCCAAACAGATGGACTTCAGTGTTAATAGGACTCCAACTTTACCACTGTGTCCGACTTTTAAACTTTTATCCAATGGAATTTATGTTCTTTTTACGTTTCTTTCACTGGGTTGCTTCATGTGACGTCACAACATTCTAAAGAGTTTAATATTGAGGAGATGCAGCTGAGAATCCTATGTTGGAAACTATTATGACAAAATGCAGAATTTTTGTCTTGGTTTTTGGTTAATATCTCAAAAAACAACATGAGTGATGTTGGTTTGGACTTTCAGCCATAAGACTAATATGGCAGGTTTGTGGATCCAATCACTTCTGTTTTCTTTTAAAGCTTTCTCTCTCCCATAGAGTTGTATTGAACGCAACCCATTAGAATCAAATGGGAAAGGCATGAGATGGACGCACATTTCCCAAGTCGACCGCGGCTATTTCATATCTAGAGTTTTATTATAGATCTGTGGGAGGAACACTAGCGACAATCTTCTCACAATAATCCACTAACAGACACTGGATTCGTGTTGACCATGACCCCGACTCTAAAGTCCAGACCAGTCTGGGGCCCTGGTTCAGTCCTAGCCCCATGTCTCTTTAGTTCCAGTTCTTTGATCCCGGTTCCCAGTGTGTGGACCTCAGCAACACTTCTTTCCGCACATTTGTCTGTCCCGGTGTCTCTGGTCCTGCTTTAGTCCTGGTTTAGCCCTGGTTTAATCCCAGGCCTCAGTGTGTGGATCTCAGCAGGACTCCTTGGCTCTCTCCTCAGTCCCGGTCTCTCTGGTCCTGCTTTAGTTCTGCTTTAGTCCCGGTTTGGTCCTGGGCCTCAGTGTGTGGACCTCAGCAGCACTTCTTGCCCCTCTTCCGTCTGTCCCGGTCTCTCTGGGCTCCGATGTTGACAGTGTCTCGCTCTCGCTCGCGTTCACGCTCCGCTCGGTTCTGGCTGTGGATTTTAGCTCGAAGAACCATGTGAGTGAACTCCATGAACATCTGAGGACGAAACACAACGACATGAGTAGAAAATGTGGTGCAGGGCTTGAACAAAGTTGGCTACATTAGTAACTCTGACTATTGGCCAGCCGATGTCTTTATTCAGGCATTTATTTGGCTGCCCCTGAGCTGCAGGACCTGCGGCTCCAACTAGAGCAGAGCCTCTATTCACATCAGGAACATTTGGATTATCCTTCTCTGAAATACTGCATGTTTAAGAGCTGTAGTTTAACTTTTAAATGCAAGTGTTTGTTCAAACACTTTAGCATAGGCCATTTGTCTTTATCATTACATTGGCTACAGTGACGTGTATTTACTGTTCTTCTTGGATTGGACTGATTAAAATTGTCCAAAAGAGGGTGACAGTAATCAAGAATAGAGGAGAGTCTTCAAATATTTACTACCAATATTATTTCGTTTTTCAAACAAACTTTAGTGACTTTAAATTGTAGCTACACGATTGTTACCGTTACAAATAGTTTGTGTAACACAAGGACTAGATTTAACCAGAGACTGGAATTTAAGCCTATTTATGGCATGCAGTAGTTTTTTGCTTGTTTCCAATATATACTGTATATTCCAATGTTGAACATAGGGCTGGGTGATAAGGAGCAAAAGTCATATCCCGATATATTTAGGTTGAATATCGATATGCGATATATATCACAATATTTTTTCTGCAAAGTGAGAGCTGTGTTTTCATTTCATTTTATTGTTTATTTCATTCATTAAAAAGGCAAATGCAACAGGAGCATTTCACACATATGAATGAAAAGGAGCAGAAAGAAGTAATAACAGCAGAAAAAGATGAAATGTTCAGACAAAGTCAAATACAGAATAGTATTTGATAGTATAGTTTTATTGAAAACTCATGATAAAATGTAAACCTAAACACTGTATAACAAAGCTCCGTAAAATGCACATTTAAATTAAAAAATATCTTAAATAAAAATAGCCTAGACAATAAAATAGGTTAATATTCTTCTGGGGGCAGCATTTATATATACAGAGATAACAAAATAAAGTCCTCAGTTTAAGAAAAACGTTTTTAAACATCAGCTTGAGATTACCTGTTAGCTTAATAGCTTATCTGAACAGTCTCATGTTGTATATCCGTATATGACATGTGGTCTAATTCCATATCCTTTTTACAAATATATCGATATATCTTAAATATATATATATCTTAAATATATATATATATCGCCCAGCCCTAGTTGAACAATAGCCTTAGCAGTGCAGCTTTGGAAAGAAATAATTTTAAGAAAAAGCTTAGTTATTTAAGGTAATTGTCTGTGCACTAAACAAGAAAGTCCTGAATAAATCCACCCTTTAACAAAGTGCCCTGACTGTCATTTTGCAGCGTAAAAGCATCCTACACAGGATTATAGACAACATTGTTCTAAATATCTGCCTTCAATATCAGCATAAGCCTTAGAAGACTTTGACAACAAAAATAAACAGTAGCCTACACTTGATCAGGAGGAGTAAGCTACAGATATAGATGAGTAAATAATGTGATTAGCCAAACCCGCCCAAAGAAAATCTAATTGTATAAACATGACTTATTTTACATTTTATTAAACAGCATAACGGAAACCTGCAGATAGCTTTGTTTTATTCACGGAAAAGCTTGAAAAGCCATTAGACCTGGTCTTCACCATTCACAAGATGGAATATATTTATAATCCTTAATCCCTATAACTACGGTCCTCATTTTACATCACAGTGAATCCGGAGGGTTTTATTCTATTAAAAATAAGCTAAAAAGTACTGTACCTCTTCTACGTTGATGTTTTCTTTGGCGCTGGTCTCGAACACTCTGACTCCGACAGATTCACCGAACCTTACAGCGTCCTGCGTCTCCACCTTCTTTCTGGACGGGTCGTCATTCTTGTTTCCAACTGAGAAGCACAAGACAAATCAGGTGAGTAGGTCTGAATGGCCGAGGGACATGACGCTTCATTGGCTTAGACCAGGGATGCCCAAAGTTTTTTTCCATAGAGGGCCAAAATTAGAAAAACTACGTGTCACTCAATAGCGTCTGTGGGAAACTTAGTTCTGCAGAGCTTAGAATCACGCTAATAATAAATGTACATTATTTTGTGAACCGAAATGGTTCAATACATTGTTTATGTCATTGCTAGAGTGAGGATTTTTTTATTCTTTAAAAAAAATGGCTGACCCCTAGCAGCTAGAGTGAGCATTTTTGTTATTTATTTAACAATTCATAACATCTCACAGCAGTGGGATCCATATACAGTAGACTCACCGAGGATCTTGCAAACGGTGTCACAGTTTTGGGAAATCTCATTCAGCCAACGCTTCACATTTACGAAGGACTCCGGGTTCGTCACGTCATAAACTATGATCACGCCGTGTGTGTTTCTGTAATAACTGGAATAAGAAGAAGAACTGTTAATGCGACAACTTCCAGATTTAGCGATTTTAGTGCTGTGATTCTTAAATTTCTGACATCAAAAAGATAATGGTCAACTTTACAGCCATAGCAGTGATGAATAAAGTTATAACATTTGTATTGAATCACAATCTGATCGATGGTCTTTTACATTCTGCCTCTGACTTTTAAGGCAAGACGCTGCAGGTGAATAGAGCAAAATAAATACATTTACTGATATCAATTTGAAACCTGTCCGGAAAAAATACAGTATGATGCAAGCTTTCTGTCATTTTATGTACAGTATACACGATGCCAGTGGAAAAAAGACATGGTAGATATACACACATCAGTTACAAAACTTACTCACTCTTGCAACAACATCTCCACTTTAGCAGCTCCTACAGAATCCAAACTTCCCAGTTTTTGCCTCAACATTTTGAAGCTTTATTCAGAGGGATTTTTCAATATCTAATCCCTGAGACATTTACTGAACTCCAAAAAAACGGAAAAGATTTTTTCACCAATAACTAGTTTATTCACAAATTAAACAATATCTAACACCCCCCCCCATACATTTAAACCTGACTTTCAGTGATGCCAGTAACTTAGATTACTCGTTACTCTCAAAGGGGGTCAAATTGGAGTAACTAGTAACGCATTACTACTCTGCTCAGACTGTTGCCTCCGCGACCCGGCCCCGGATAAAGCCGAAGAAAATGGATGGAAGTTTTCAACTCCCTTCACCTTTTCCACATTTTGGTATGTTACAGCCTTATTCCAAAATGTATTCAATTATTGTTTTTTTTTCTAATCAATCTGCACACAATACTTAATAATGACAAAGTGAAATATCACATGTATACAAGTATTGACAGCCTTTACTATGACACTTAATACTGAGCTCAGATTCATCCTGTTTCCACTGATCATTGAGACGTTTCAACAACTTGACTGGAGTCCAGCTGTGGTTAATTCAACTGATTGCATTTGATTTGGAAAGGCCCACACCTGTGCCTACCATAAAAGGCCTTTATGGTGGAGTGCTGCAGAGATGGTTGTCCTTCTGGAAGGTTCTCCCATTTCCTCAGAGTAACGCTGGAGCTCTATCAGAGTGACCATTGGGTACTTGGTCACCTCTCTGACCAAGGCCCTCTCCCCCAATTGCTCAGTTTGGACAGGCAGCCAGCTCTAGGAAGAGTCCTGCTGGTTCTGAACGTCTTCTATTTATGAATAATGGAGGCCACAGTGCTCTTCAGGACCTTCAATGCTGCAACAATTTTTCTGTGCCTCGATACAATCCTGTCTCGGAGGTCTACAGACAGTTCTGACTAATTTAATACATTTTGGAATAAGACTAACATAACGAAATGTGGAAAAGATGAAGGGGGTTGAATACTTTCTGAATGCACTATTTCCAAACCAGTAGTTACTTTAATCTAAGTTACTATTTTATCATTTTCCTTAGTAAAAATATAGATTTGCTTTATTCTTGCGTCTCGGGGAGAGATGCAACGTCTGTGACGCCTCACGTTTTCAGCTGAGGACGACTCACCAACAAGGTTTGTCCAATACAAGAGTATTGGACAAACCGGTGTCATTTGTGTTGGAGGTGTTGTCGGCAGCTGCTGTAGTAACTCATAAAGTAAATTGTAATCTCACTTAGTTACTTTTGAAATAAAGTAATCAGTAAAGTAACCAAGATACTTTTTAAATGAATTAGTAATCAGATTACTTTTTCAAAGTAACTGAGGCAACACTGCTGACTTTATTTAGATTTCATATTGGTGTTGGCTTTATCGTACGTGGAGGTGATGGTCCTGAATCGCTCCTGTCCCGCCGTGTCCCAGATCTGCAGCTTCACTCTCTCCCCGTTTATATCCACTGTGCGGATCTTAAAGTCCACTCCGATTGTAGTGATGTAGCTGCCTGAAACGACAAGGATCACGTCACATTATTACCCATTTATTCACTGCTTTAGTGTCTTAGAGCAGTGTTTCCCAACCAGGGGTACGGGGAAAAATAATAACCGTATAGAGTATTTAGTGTCTTTTCACTGTTTTCTTCATTCACTTTCTAACTAATCAGCAAAACCATCGAAGCAGGGGGCACTTGGAGTCTAAATGAAAGGCCCAAGCGGTACGCAAGACAATTAAGGTTGGTCTTAGAGGAAGGAATTGTCATTTTGCACCAGGGTCAGCCCAGCTTATGCATAAAATAGTCAAAAATTATAACTGTTTAAGATTTCAGGCCAGTTTTAATTCAATAAAAAAAAAATTAATTACATTCACGGGTTTCATTTTAGCACAATTCATTTGATGATTTTAGCAGCTCATTTTTTCGTCTTTTCTCTCCTGGACGTGTTTTAACGTGCACCGTGAGCTGAATCTTGATTTCAAAACATAAAACTGCAAAAGTGACTCAGAAAATTTGCAATCCATTTTTGAACCGTTCAGAGTCCGACCTAAAAGTAGTTGATGTTAAGTCTGTCAGCTTCACAACATTTAACTCGATTGATAATAATAATCTGTTGTGGCCCGTGTCATTTTGTGTCTTAACTAAATGTAACTTAATCTCTGTAGTGTCTGTATTTGGCTGTCAAAGCCAGCGAGTTGTTCCCATAAAAACTGTGCGTTTGAAAAGTCGACACGTCCAGGCAGCTCCCCCTGATCCGCTGCAGGTTTGATGCTAAACTTGATTGCATTCCTTTACATTTAAGACAAACCACTGAGAATGTGATAAAGCTTTGGTCGCGGGCAGAGCTTTATGGACAATAAGTGCAGGTTTTTACTAAATTCTGAATGATTATTGTCACTGCACAAAAAAAGGACTGAAGAGGACAGATTTATAGGCTGGTTTTACAATGATTTCAACAATCAGAGGTTTGTTTATGTCGTGCAGGGGAGTCCAAACCTTTTTAAATCAGAGGCAGCATATCTTTTCCAGAACAATTAATATATTTAACCTCAGAGCACCAACATGAGCTTTTCCACATTTACCAAGTCATGCTCTTTCCAGTGGTTAAGTTGTTTTTTGTTTGTTTTTGTGGTAGATGGTGTCACACCTTGTCAGTTTGAGCTTGAAAAAGTGTCTCATGATCTCATTTTCAGAGTTTAATGGCTTATAACTCTAAAAATATACATTTTTATAATGTCAGGCCTAGTCAGTAATTAGGTACTGTACTCCTACACTATTATACTACTATTATACTACTATACTATTGCTATCTCACAGTTCAATCAATCTGGTGTTTTTTGTTGTAAACATATGAAGGTTTTAAATAATGCACAACTAATATTTTCAACTTTCAACATTAGACAGGCCATACTTGTAGCATTAAACCAGATTGAATCCTATGCTGTAGTGCAGTGTTTCCCAAACTTTTTGAGCCATGGCAGCCTATTTACAAACCACTAATAAAAAATGCCACAAAAAGTATATTTATTTAAATATAATGAACAAATAGTCTAAATGTATTTATTTAGAGTGACATCTGTGCTTGCTTAGTTGAACACAATGCTGACATTCTTACAGGAGTCTATCAGTCATGCTTGAAAAGCCTAACCCTGCGCTGCAAGATGAATTGTCGCGAGATCTGAATTTTCAGTCTCACAAATCCATCTTGGGGCCCAATCAGCTCAAAGTATTGTACTGATTGTCCCTCCTTTTCACGGACAGTTTGCACTATAGAGTCTTTCCAGATTGATAACGTGTAGAACTCAATTTAGACACATCTGGCTTCTGCCAGGTTATGAAAAGCCCACCATAAGGCAAAATTTGGTGCCACGGCGCCCTGGTTGGAAAACACTAGTCTCCACCATAATGTGTAGAACAAACTCTGAAAATTGCATTAATTTTGGTCTAACTGCTGAGGAACTAGAGCTGCTCAAAGTGTTGGATTTTACAGAAGCCACAATTTTGTCCTGACACGCCCCCTTTTTAAACTTGAACTTTGTAGAAACTACAAAAGACACCAACTTCAAACTTTACCTACTCACTGTTGGGTACATCAACTACAATCACGCCAAGTTTGAAGCAAAAATGGATTTATTGATCTCACATGGAACGACCCTATTGCCATTATCCATCAAACATCACACATTTATGAACAATCTGGATGTTTTCAGCTGCTGTCAACCCACGACCACATTTGTGTGAGGTCAAAGCCCCAGAAATCATAATGAACAGACCTTTACAATTTTAATTTAAGATTAGAAATGGTGTGTAAAAGTGACATTGGAGCTAAATGTCTTGTGATATGTTAATGAGAAATCACAGAAATGATAGACATGTCATGAAAAGGACATGCCATACTTGCATACATACTGTAAATATAGGGACTGGCTTCACCATTCATTTAAATGGGGAGAGATTGCGCAAATAAAAGGCCATGTATAGATAGCTAATGGCATCTCTACGACTTCTATGCTTAATTAAAAATATATAAAACTAACAGTGTAAAGCAGTGGCACTCATACAAACATCAGTCTCCTTCCTGACCTGAAACTGGCTGTACGATATACAACTAAATTATCGTTATTGCAATGTTAGGCATTGAATTATATGGTGCATCCCGACTTGAAAGGCCCAATGAGATCAAATCAAAACTCACCTGAGAAGGAGTTGTCTGCGAAGCGAAGGAGGAGGCTGCTTTTTCCCACGTCTGAAAAACACAAAGCAAAAAGTAACCAACGCTGTGATGAAACAAACAGGTTTGTCCATAAAGTCACAGCCCTGAGGAGAAACTACGCTCCGACTAAAACGATTTCCCAAAGTCACACTCACACAAAAGATCTACAGCTAAAGCAGAGCAGTTACTGACCATTTTACAGATAATATAAGGCGCTTAAACTAGGATTATAGATGGAACTTTAATGGTTCAGAAACAGGGCTGCACGATTTTGGGACATTTTTTGCCAGTTTCACGCATTAAAATGCCTTAATTTGATATTTGCCCAATTACCCTGATGCAACACAGCTGATCTCCATGGTAACGCGGGACCAGCACCATACCAGCGGATAACAGCTTTTCATGGACTTCTAGTGGGCAGAACCACCCCATAAAAAATCCCTGTTTTCACCTGCAGTGTCTCACCTAAGATTTGACAGGTAGGAATCCCATGCTGGTAACTATGGCAACTGTCAAAATGTAGGTATTTGGACTTGGTTTATGGTTAATTTCTCCAATTCCTAGGCCAAACATGAAACAAAAAACAGCACAAAGTCTTATGTCAGCACATATGAACTAAAGTTTAAATTATTTTCTCATAAAAATGTGCAAAAGTGGGAACAATAGTCAAAAACAGGGATAAATGGCAGGTTTGTGAATCCAATCACCATCAAATAACAAGCAGGGAAAACAATTGGACATTTGCTTTCAAATTTCTTTCAAAAACTTCCTCTCCCATAGAGTTGTACTGGCCCCTGTGCTCCAACTCACATAGAATTCCATAACGTGAACGCAACTTCTACAACACGCACCTGATTGTGTGTGAATTAAAGAAGTGCCCTGAGAGAGGTGTTCGCTAAAGTTGATCCAATTTTGTCTCGTCAGAAGAATGTCTCGCCAAAAAGAATAACACATGCTAGAAGCTCTTTCTTCATCCAAAAAGTGTACTGAAACTATTTAAGTACTTTCTTTTTGATCAGACCAGTTTAGGTTGATCTGCAGACCTGACAGTTTCGATTGCTTCCTTTCTGCAATGTTCCTCAGAGTTGGTCACATGATGTTACTGTGACGTGTCTTGACAGCTGATTTATACGGTCTTTGGCTCCGTTTTCCCACCGGTGTGTGCGGGACTACAGCGCCATCTGCAGTCCGACTTCTTCAGTACAGCGTCCCAGGTGTATGAACGCAAAAAAGCCCCCTCATCCCGGTTTACTGTCCTGAACTTCGATAGCCTCCTTCATCTGGCGCCGATATTTGTTGTCCTCAGTGCCGATGATTTTAGCTCCATCCCAGTCCATAATGTGGTTTTCTCTTTTGCAAGGGTTCGAAAAGGCGGAGTTGAGTTGAGGAAGATTGCAGAAAGGAAGCAATCGAAACTGTCAGGTATGCAGATAAACCTAAACTTGTCTGATCAAAAAGAAAGTACTGAAGTAGTTTACCACTAGAAGACCAAATTAACTTTTTTGGACTTTCAATACTACGTAATGAAACCAGATTGGCCACTTCCACGCCCCCACCGCCTCAGAGACCAGACGTTTCAGCTGCTCCGAGTGTGGCCCGGTCTAAAGGGCTGCGGTTGGATTCACACTGACCCAAAAGTGCGCCAATAATGAGCAGATGCTTCTAAACGAGCCGCCTGGGAGATAGTACACTAACAAATGAAGTGCATAATAATTTTAAGCTGTTGTGGATATCCATTATTGTATTTTTCATATTGAATACAGGTGGAAATGAGCAATTGTGCTACAACCTGGTACAATGCAGCTCTCCTTTCTGCAAGTTGAATGTTTATTGTGCACTGTTGCTGTTCAAATCAAGACTGAAAAACAAAAACCTGACTTCTCTGAGGGAAAATCCATCCTGTGCCCGAGTTAACGCTCTGTCATGTGTTTGTATGTTTCTATTAATATTATTATTTAATATCCAAGTGACACATTTCCTCCACACTTCATAAACACACTATAAAAAGCTCCCGCTCCTCAGCTGACTGTGCCGTTTCTATTCTTATTCCTTCTCTTTCGACAGGATTCTTTGTACAATGAGATGCATATTAAGGCTGACACAGATCACAATTAAATACAACTGCAATTGTAACGGTCACTGATATAACGTTCACTGGAGAGAAATAAATGTGTGTAAATCATGTAGTTTAGAGCTGTACAGAATCCATTAATGGTATTCATTTATTTTAGTAGTTTTGCAAACTCCGCCTAAAACACAGCGCCTCTAGTGGCCACTCCCAAGGCGACACAGACTTTTTTCTACTGAAAATCTCAGACCAGCTTCACCCCAAAAACAAACTGCTCTCAAGAAGCCCGTCCCCTCTGTCTTTTCGGAAAGACTACAATCTGTGATCTGCTTTCAAATCATTTTATCGAATATGATTTTTTTTCCTGTCCTGGTATGACAGGAAGCATATCAATATCTTCAAATGTCTTGCTCAGCTCGTTTTTAAGATTATGGAGGAGAAAATTAGACCTAGGGTGTATCTATATTATTATTGGGAAACACTGCGATCTACAGTACCAGTCAAAAGTTTGGAAACACTTTTCTTGTATTTGTTTCTTTATCTTCAATTTACATATTTGTTTGTTTGGTTTATTTGGCTGGGATGCACATGAGAACATGTAAACATGTAGCCTTGGGCTAATTTCCATCCGTTGTCCCACATTCGCACTGACAAACACTCTCATTCATCCTGATCTATTGTACATGTTTTAGTGGTGGGGGAAACCGGAGCAAAGGAAACAAAGGGTGAAAGAACTCCAAATGTGTATATTTTAAATTCTTCAAAATATTAATTCTTGGAATTTTCTCAACGGCATTCACAAGAAGGGGCGTGACAAAACAGACAAGATAGAGCTTTGGAACTGCAATGCATTATGGGAAATTTCCACCATTTTTCAGGACCACAAAACAGCCCATTTTCATTGTTATTCCCTCATTGATGGTGCGTTCTAACATGGCGGTCTACTACACATCAGTTGCTGTGTTTTCATTGTTTTGTGGTGCTGAAAAATGGTGGCAAAATTCCCATAATGCATTGCAGTTCCAAAGCTCTATATTGATTTTCTGATATATCACTATATTTTGCGTAACGATACGATACAGATACTTTTTATGCCAATATCAATTCATTTGATGACATCATGCACATTAACAAACGTTGTCAGCAAACGCTTTCACAGTAAATAGAGGTCAGTAATGGTCAATAGCACAGTCAGGACAGTAGGGGGCAGCACTTGGACCAAAGACTGTGACACAAATAAATAACTTTAAATAATGTGGTTAATATCTTTATTTTGGAAACAGGTATATGCTGTGTATTTATACCGTATGTCAATGGGGTGATCGGTCACCATTTAAATCATTTTTTTAAATTGCTTAAGTTTCTTTAAAAATAGTGATATATCGCAATAAATGGATCATCGCAGTTTCGCCAAATTGTGAGGTTATTGTGAGCCATGTGTCGCGTATCGTATGGAATCGTGAGGTCACCCCCTATTCACAAGGTAGTGACATGAAACTGACGAAGCTCATTGAGAAACACTATTTTGAAGAATCTATTTCAACCTTTTGTGTTTAACAATATTCCACGGTTCATTCAAATATGAATGTCTTCAGTGAGAATCTACAACATAAATGGTCTTGAAATATAAGAAATCCCAATACATTACAAAAGTGTTTCCAAAGTTTTGACTGGTATTGTATTTATGGTGTTAAAGGAATAGTTCAGCGCTTTTACATGCATACATATGTTCTAACCTGGGCTTAGATGAGGCGATGCGTGACCAACTCCAGAGCCAACTTGGAAGAGATTTGTGGCTTATAACTTCTCCGAAATTTGGCGCCATGGGACTATACTGTAGAGGCAAAATGCCAGCAGCGTCTTTGGTCCCCTTACAGGAATGAAGGCACGAACAAAGAGCACACAGCCACGCATCGCCTCATCCAAGCCCAGGTTAGAACATATGTATACATGTAAAAGCGCTGAACTATTCCTTTAATAATAAAATTAAAACTAATTTGGCATTATGTTGTGCAGCTCAACATACGAGGTAATTGCAAATCGAAGCCCAATATTTCCCCGAAAAAAAGCAAAAACATATTTCTCCCAAAATCGTGCAGCTGCTCTTTAGAATCTACCGAGTTTGCAGTTTGTACGGGATGTAAAAATCACTGACTGGAGTCTCCGATGATGAGGAGCTTGAAGAGATGGTTGTAGTCCTTCCCTGCCATTTGCAACGCCGCGTCAAAGCAGAAATGTCATGGGATTCTCCTGCTTCTTCCGGCGCTTTAGTCAACGTCAACAGCTGCTGGCGCCTCCGTTCGTCCAAAAACTATCCGAAGAAACGCTATTCCAGATCCGACATGACGGCATCTCCGGGGCACGGTGCGTTTTTCTCACAGACTTTGGTTCGCGACGGGCCCGTTACGTGCGTGATTCATTCTGAGAAGTCCCATTTTAGACACGCTCCCTGACTCTTCCGTGGGGTATTTCCAGTGAAGTTATTTTACATCCAGTTCGTCGACGCAGTGTGGAAAATCTCGCCTTTGTATCCCCTCCGTAAAATCGCACCAGAGCGGTCATGTGACGCCTTTACTGTCTGTCCCTTTTGTAAACTTGCGTGTTTCCGTTTGGAGTTTTTTTCAGTAGTGGTTCACGTTTATGAGGCGGATGCGTCAGATCCTGCGGCGAGATGCTCCTCGTTACATTTGTGAAAGCAGCAGTTTCACTTCTGCTTCCTTTGGTCCAGTTTCAAAAGACGCTGGAGAGAAACACAAAAAAAAACAGGAATTAGGTTCAGAATAACTGCCATTTTGATCATTTGTTCATCATTTTTGGTTCACATGATTTCAGTCCATTTTCATTTTTATTTAGGGTTTAGGAGTAGGTTTTAGTTAGTTTTAGTCTCATTAAGGTGAATAAGGAAAAAATTAAATGGACTGATATTAATTTGAAATGATAAACATATGAGAAAGAAATGTATTGCAAGTTTTCTGTCATTTTCATGTAAAAGGTAGGTATTTTATGCATAAAAATGGCCAAAATTGGCTATATTTTTGGCGACAAAATCTAAAACAATAGAGCCAGGTTTAAATGTATGGTTTAATTTTGTTGATATATTAGTTACATCAATTTGTGCAGAGAAGATTTAGGATATTTTGTTTTGTTTTTTGGGGTTCAACACTCAGTAAATCAGGCTAGATACCAATTAACAAATATTGAAAAATCCTTCGAGACAAACTTTCAAAATACGTTAAGTACAAGACTGGAAAGTTTGGAGTCTGTAGGAGCTACTAAAGTGGAGATGTTGTCCCCGCAATGTGAGAAAAATGCATTTTGAGAAAAGGGTCATTGGGCCTCATTCATGAATATTTTCTTAAGAAAAAGTTCTTCAGTACAACTTAGGAGAAACTTAAGAAAAACTGACAAAGTCTGACTCACGAAGCGTTCTTAAGAAGACAAGACTGTTCTTAAAGAGAGATGATTTTTTTTTTGTGCGTAAGAGTCCACCTGACTGTTCTTAGGATTTGTTCTTCCAGACGAGCTCTTTCAGCTAAGAACACATTTTGTGAATGCCCAAAATGTTCTTAAGTCGGCCTTAAGAACAAATTTGTTTGTAAGTTTGTTTTGTGAATGAGGCCCATTGATGTTACAGTTTCACATGTAGATCTATAGAGAAGGCTGCATCAGTGCAATGATTACACTCCTTATTGTAAAGATTAGGTCATTTACTTGTTTCCAAGTGAACGTTTATACTGTATGTTAAGAGATTAAACTGGCCCCAACTACTTTTAATTTAGTTTTAGTCTAATTGCATTAGATGCTCCTGATATCACCAAGTAATTAAGAGTCCAGGGCCAATGTCATGTTGTTTGCCTAGGACCAATGTTACAGCAGCCAATCAGGGGTCAGTTGTGCTAGATAGTCGGCTCGGGACAAAAATTAAGTTTAGGAACAGGGTAATCTTTAAGGTTAGGTTTAGGGTTAGGTTTAGACATATTTTCAGACAAACCAACTCATAGATCTATCCAAAATTACAGCAGACTGTTCCCTGTTCCTAAACTTAATTTTTGTCACAACATGTCAACTTTTCAAAGCAGACTGTCCCTCCTCTTATCTAGCAAAACTGACCCCTGATTGGCTGGTTGTAACATTGGTCCTGGGCAAACATCTTTGACATTGGTCCTGGACTCTTAATTACTTGGTGATATCAGATCGTCCAATTGCACTATAGCACCTGGCGTTCATTCACAAAAAAACACTGCCCTGATGAAGACGCTTTGTTGTCCATGTTACAATACTGTAAATGATTTTTAATTACGGTATTATTTATTTTTTTCATAACAAGGCCTCAGAGATGCTACATTTTTTGACTAAACGTCTAGATTTACTTTTGCAAGTCAGCAATTTAATCTCATTGATTCTGGCCTCGTCCCGTGAAGAGCACCATACTTAACGGCCCTGAAGCACTTGCCTTCTGCTGTATTTTCAGAGAACATATTTTTAAAGCCACAAACGCAAAGAAATCTGTGCATTTTTCTTTAAAGAATTGCAAACATTGGATCAAACAGAGGAATGAGTCGACATTCCAAATCAAACTGGGCAGAACGGGAAAATGTTCAGCAATAGTATTCACAATTTCAGCCTAAAACACAACCGAATGTATTTTGGACCAACATTTTTGTATTTTTGATAAATTGCACAGTAAAAATAGCCAAGCAATGTCAACAAAATGTAGATTTAAAGCCAGTTTGATTCAAATTCAGTGGTTTTCAATGAAATTTATACCTTCATTTTTGGGACAATTCATTTAACAACGTAATTATTTGTAATGCCCTGTGAAAAACCCTGTAGATGCCCTGAAAACCCAGCCTGTAGCAAGAATCTTGCTACAAGCTGTTCACACCAAGAATGTTTTGTCATCTGAAACCCAGCAATGCAGAAAACAAGTGTTGGACACGGTTTTTGCAAATATGATCGCACAAACTGCGCGGGTGAGAGATGTTAAAATATCAAAGTACAAATTGCCCTGATGTTGAGTGAAATTCGATCCTTTCAGAAGCAGAGGGCTACTCTGGTGCAGTTTTAGTCATGAATTTACAGATTTTGTTCCATTATTAGTAGAGATGCACCGATCCAGCTTTTTTGCTTCCGATACCGATACTTGGGGTTTGAATATCCACCGATACCCGATAGCAACAGATACTGTAAGATTTTGACTAAAGTAGGTTTGTAGAAGATATATTTGTTGATTATTCAAAGAAACTGCAGTGAATTTGTAGCGAGTGAAAAAGTGCCTGGTCCTTGTTACAATAAATAGACGACTTCCAACATGTGGCCAGTGATCAGATTAATAATGCATTATAAATATGTTAGAAATGACTCTGTAACAGTAAAATGCAAACACTAGTGGCCAATATTAGCCTATTTCGCTACTTTAGGTGTGGCTTCTGTCGCAGCCTGCGACAGTGCTATAGTGCTATTGCAGAATGTATTACAGAGTGACTTCTACAAGAGATTTCAAACGACATGTAGCATGTCCATATCCACTTAAATATGAGGGATCGCGATGTCATCACGTCCAGGGCTTTGGTAGGCAACATGAATGTTTTAAATAAATAATAATAGTCCTATGATAGGCAGAAACATTGTCCACAAACAGCAGTGCTTCTCCGGCGTTGTATCAGATTTGTCTGAATGCATCAGCTGTTGCCTACCGTTCACCAAAACATCTGCTGAAAACTACAGAAGAAAACAGTAACAGCGATCGCTCCTGTGGAGTTGGTGAAATCAGTTCAGTATCAGATATTCACAATGAAGAATGGCTCCGATACCAGTTTTGCGTCGGTGCAGCCCTCATTTTTAGCATCGTTTTGGTCATGATTTAGTATTATTTTAAGTCTTGTTTTGAAACAATTAAATGAAATAATTTCTTGAGATTTTATTTAAATACAGTATAATTGAATGTCAAAGTTGTTGAAATATTCGAAACAGTTTTCAAATGTTTTTCTTACATTGTGCTGCCACTGTTGCATATTTATCCACTGACACTGTGTTTTGGTCAGTCAATTTTTGGAGTAAAAATGTTGTGTTATGGTGTGTTATTTTTGACAATATGTATTTCATTTTAGTTTTTGAGGAAAATGTAATTTTGCTTTTAGTACAGAATTAGTCAAACCATTTCTCAAATGGTATGACGTCAGGCCTACTGCTGGTTACCAGTACATGATACTTGGTTCATGATACTTCTATACCTATACCTATACATAAAATGACTTTAAATGATTAGTCTGTTTTTTTTTTACTAATTTATTTGAAATGAAAAAACAGTTACTTTCCACCAACACTAAGTCTAAAAAGGAAAATATTTTTTCAGTACCAGTTTTTGGAACCTTTCTTTGACACCTAAAAACATGCCTAAAAACATTTTACTGGTATCATCTAACACTACCTTGCCCTAATCAGGAACCATCATCATTCTAGAATGACAAGCACTGACCCAAATAAGAATTTAATTAGTTATTAATCTCAACACGCAGATGCCAAACATCAAATGTCAGTATTTGTGAATGGAGGCACGAGTTAGACCTGTAGAAAACAGCGATGGTGGAGTGACTTCCTGGTTAACTACGATTCGTGGCTCGGAAAAACATAAAATAACCATCCTAAAAGAGCTACTTTGGTCTTTGACACTGAAACTAAGATGTTAAGAGACAAAACTAGACAAATATTAAAATCGCAATGTTTTCATCAGCAGCATCACGCCTTGAACGCTTTTCTTGATCAGTATCGCAAAATTTTAAATGTTCAAGCAAATTTAAGATGCAAAAACACATCGTTGTCTCCTTTCCTAAAGGGAAGCCTGAGTTCAGACCTTTATGTGTTTCCACATTCACATAATGACTTCCCAGTTTCTACCTGAGCCCATCTCCTTCACAGAAGTGCACAGTGAGGTCGTAAACTCTCAAACAGGTCCGCAGGTCAGAATCAATCATCTCAAATTCGCCCTGATCACTTTCTGTTCGCCGGCAGCTCCCTGAGTCACCGACAGCTGAGTCACTGCAGGAGCTCCTCTTTTATCTGTCAGACTGAAGCCACACGAAACAGCAGATGAAGGGACCGCTAAAGATTAGTGTGATTTACTACAATACCTGGAGGATTCTTTGTGAAATATGTGTACTAAGATACAAGATTATGATATTTAAGACACAGAACATTCCATTAAATTATAAAAAGATAAAGGAAATTGTGAATTAAGTTGAAAATTGTGTCAAAACAAGACCTAAAATTAGACTAAATTGAACTAAATTAAGAAAATCTGAAGTAAAATTTACTTGTTTTACAGTTGCTCTGTGTCTCTGTTTTAGGCAGCGTTTTAGGCAACAAATGGTCTTTTCCTCTTCAGTTCACTCTGGTTTTCATAAATGACCAAAGAATAGAACAACAGATATATTCATACTAAATTAGTAAACACTTAGTGACAAAACATTGTATGGTTAGTGGCATTGAATTATATCTGCTCAGCGCCACCTTCTGTTCTGGAGTGGACATAATGATGTTAGAGAAAAAATCACAACGTGACCAACTTGTCTGCACTCCGTAAGTAACTTTTTGCAGTAAACTTTTTGTTAAATTCTAGAATACATAGAACTCTGAGAAAATAATGTTTTATATCACTCTAATAAGTAAATAAGTTAACACCGAATGGGTTGTGTTCACACAACAAAACATTCTGCCCTCCAACTGAAATAAAAGCCTTACGTGTAAACCTATATTGTGATGAAATTATTCTTTGTGGTATATTGTGCAGCGCATTTAATGGGCAACAAATAGGCAAGGTTTTGTCTAAACTTGGACATTGAGACATCTTAAAAAATACAACCGTTTCTGAGCCAAAAGCGAGTAGTGACCAACCGGGGACAGTTTCCACAAAAACAGGAAGATGTCGACACTAAAGCTGCTGCCACTGCCCATCTGACTTCAGCGGAACAACGCACAATCTCTTCATCATCAAATAAAATAGTGAGGTGGCGTTCATGACCAAAATTGCAACTAATCTAACACTACACTATTGAACTATTAAGTAGTTGACACTAAATGGTTATCTATACAACAAAAAGCTGCTAAATATTCTATCAAAATGCTATGCTTGTAAATGTGAAACCTGAAAATTGAAGGATGCTCTCTCTCTATTACAACTCCACTCACCAGGGGGAGTGTGTGAGACGCAGCAGGATCCCTGACGTAGGCAAATCATTGCAAAAGTCACGAATACCACCAGAGCCAATGGCAATGGATGATTTAAATTTAGATGTGTTTAACCCATAGAGTGCATAATTAAGATGTAGATATATTGGCTAGTTCTCCTTGAAGCATGCTAGCATACGGGGTCTGACTCTAGAAGCTCCCATTGACTTCCTGTGAAGCGTCTTTGAGTGTCTAGAAAAGTGCTATACAAATAAAATGTATTATTATTATTATTATTATTATTATTATTATTATTATTATTATTATTATTATTACTTCCATGTAAACTTTAGGCCCCTCTTTAACTCCTTATTGGAAATAGGCTTGTTAATACAGTCGTCCCTCGTCATAACGCGGTTCACCTTTCGCGGCCTTGCTGTTTCGCGGATTTTGTTTTTAGTACAATTTTGCATGCTTTTTTTTTTACAGTGTCTCCTCCGTGGTGCTGAAGCCGGGGCTCTGCCTCAGCGAGCGCTCTGGCTCTTCTCTCACCCGTTATAACGTCTCAAGGTGCTCTAGGCTCTTCTCTTTACTCAGTCTCATTAACCCACTAACTGGACTCTACCTTCTTGCTCTAATTTGGCGATATGACAAATGTTGCGTGTGCATTAGTGTCACTTCCTTAACCCACTCTGTGATTCTGTGCGTATTCACGTGATTGTGTTTGGGGTTATCGTCTCGTTGCCCAAAGCCCAATAAATGAAATAAACACAAGCGTGCCACCGCATTCGCTGTTTAATCATAGTTTCATTGAGAGATTCTCGCTGCGCACTGGTCTGTCTGCCCCGCCCACTGCCTGGAGCTGAGCGGACAGGCCCCGCCCACTGCCTGGAGCTGAGCGGACAGGCCCCGCCCACTGCCTGGAGCTGAGCGGAGGGCTCAGGGCAGCGGGCAGACAACCTCTTTTTTCACCTCCTACGCGCTGCACACTCTGCGGGTCCTACCACGGGGCTTATCGCG
>OMNZ01046565.1:3527-15155 GCA_900303255.1 Lesueurigobius sanzi | reverse complement strand
AATTTGTTTCCACTCAAGATGGCAGGGATAGGCACGTTTGCAGTTCCGCGGGCCAATACTTCTTGCCACATTACGGGGGGGACTGGGCTTTCTCATGTTTGCCCAATTTTAATCATTGTTTCAGTGGTTGTCATATTTATTAAACAGTAAATATATGTGGGGGGCGGGAGTTGGGTGTGTAAATTGATGTTTCTGTTTTTAATGTGTTTTTAATCTGTAAAGCACTTTGAGTTGCATCTTTGAAAATCTATGAAAAGCGCTTTATAAATAAACTTTGATTGATTGATAATAAAATAATAATTACTTCCCGAATGTGTATTTCTTTAGTTGGATGTTGCTTTCTTGGGGTAAAATTCACAATACGGTTTTGGCTTGGCTTATGCTGATTAAAAGTGCCTTGCTGGTTTTCTTCTCCCCTGTTATTGGATTTTTTTTTTTTTAGCATGGCAAATTTGGATATATATATATATTCTGCCTGAATTGAAATCACCAGTAATATTGTCACATTTCCTGGTACTGAAGTGGCCCTTTCGCCCCTTCTGTCTGCAAAGTGCCCTCTCCAAAAAGTGCTAAATTCATTTCACCCGCTCAAAATAGATCACGCATCAACTACAGTGAAGATTGGGGACCGGGAATCTCAAACCAAATTGGAGAGCACAGACTATTAGAGAGAATGAACAACAGAAAAGAGAGGAGGAGGAGAGGAAAAAGACAAAAATCCATTATGTTTGATGTTTGCGTCTCACCCAGGCCGAACATTGTTGGTGGAGAAACCCTGGGAAACGACTTCAGAGGCTCCTTGTAATGCGATTTTCTCTGTGTGTGAATATGAGATTTCTAATGGATTTGAGCACATTAGACCGGTCTTTATCTGTAGTATTTATTCCCCGCTGGTTTCAAATGCAATTTACTAAGTACGACGTCTCACTCCACTCCTTATGCTGGCTTTCTAGCTACAAGGAATGCGGGGGCGGATTACATTATTTTTTTCCCTTTGTGGGGGGCTGCTACACAAAGATATCATGATAAATATTCGCGGCACGGCGTTGTGACAAATTGGTATATTATGAGAGCTGGAAGCGCATTATTCCTTTGCAGTATGTGCAGAGGTTTGGAGAGTATTGGATTTGGGTAAAAATATGCAAGTTTTATTTATGGATATGTCTGTGTGTTACCTGCAACCAAGAATGCATGACTTTGTTTTATTAAAGAAAAGAATAAAGTGGTTGATTTGCTGAGAAGTTGACAGTATCGTTGAAACATGCTTGTAGATGTGTCGTCTCCGCTGAGAGACTTGATTCTCAGACCATGAGATTGTTATTGTTTGCATCTCCTCGCCTACCAAGACTGGTAGACTGGTAGGTGGCCTACCAAATATGGTAATTTCCTTTGTGGAAGACGCCAACCAAATAGATATACACGAGCAACACTTGTTACAAAACATTGGGCTCATTTTCTTCAAATTAGGTTTTCATTATACTCTTGGAACAATATCTCCAGTTTAGTAGCACATTAAGATGGGAATTTTTCACTCTTTTTGGGTATTTTCTGGCAGACCCAAAGCATCATTTACCACACACAAATACAGTAGAGTCAAAGTGGGGTCCTTATGAATGTCTTTGTGCAGTCTTACATTCAAAAGGTGAGCAGATTGTCCAGTAGAAATGAAAAACAGGCACTCGAAGCTAGCTGCTATCATGTAGCATGAAGCTAGCGTTAGCAATATGGTGCATTTAGGTCGTTGATCCCCTTTGCTTCTCTTCATCTCTCTGTATCTTTATTTGGTTGAACAATGAACATGCATCTGTAATTCAGCATTTGCTAATGGGAGTGGAGCAAGGTAGGAAGTGGGATAGCTACTTGCATGCTGTTTTCCTCTCCACCGTAGCTTCCAACGTGACCATTTGTGGGCGTTCCCAATCTGTGCTGTTCGTGTATGTGCTACAGTTGATGTTATTCAAAGTTCACAATAACTCAGCTGTAGGGGAACACACTCAGTGGGTTATGCACAACTGCTTTTCACTGAGAAAACAATGTGTTACAGGCAGTGGGAAAGACAGGCGGACTGAAGTCTAAAGAAGGCAAATGTAGGAGCATAGGTGTTACCGCAGGCTGTGAACAAAGGCAGCAGCGGGTGGGGGATTCTGATGGCGAGACCAGAGGCGGGCCACGAGGTGTTGTTACGAAGAAAAGAATATACTGAGGGCTCTGTCAGAACAACATCAGAGCTAACTGTGTGTACAAAACAGCATTACATTCAGAAAAACAATTCTGGCGCAACACTGCAGGTGAATTGGAAAAAAAATAAATACATTTACACATATCAATGTGAAACTTTTGCTGTAAATTCATACATATAAGAAATAAACTGTATTTCAAAGTTTCATGTTCTGTTTTCATATAAAAATAAGGTATTTTATGTGTGAAAATGGGCAACTATTAATAATTATTTTGTTAATATATTGGTAACAAAACTTTGTTCAGAGGGGATTTTGGATATCTTGTTTAGAAAAGTACAAGACTGGTAGGTTTGGTGTCTATAGTGCTACTAAAATGCTAATTTTGGTGAAGCTGACGTCTTCCACAAAGGAAATTACCTACAGAATATGGTTTTCACCAACAGCATATTGTCTTCAAATTCAACGGCATGCACTAATCATGTTACTGTATGCAATGTTGTGGGTATAACCTGGTTTGTTACTATAAGTTCATTGTCATTACACCAGAGGTGCAACGGAATTAACAGTGCATCCGTAGGACAAAGCACACATTTACACCCGCACTCTCTAAAATGCCCCCCATCAAACATCACTCCCCCCAAAAGAAGTATTGCACATATTTCATGACTTTTGTGAATTCAATTCAATAATGGCTCTGGGCACAAAACTGTTCTTCAGCCGAGACGTGCGTGCCATAATGCACCTATCTCTCCCGGATGGTAGCAGAGAGAAGGGATGGTGACAGGCATGGGTGGGGTCTCTCAAAATGATGTTGGCTCTACAGATGCAGCACGACTTAAAGATGTACATACTAACCATATAGTGTATATCAAAGATGGAGGGAGCCTGCGTGGCTTTCCCCATAGCGTTCAGCGTGGGCTAACAAAGCCAATTCATGCTAGCATTTGAACCGCCGCCATGTTGCATTTTTGGAGCCATTATCCATATTTGGTATGTGCGAGTTACGTTCTCTTTTAATGTTGAAAATATTAAAAGACAAAGAACAGGACGGTGTAGCTCGTGGTAAGACTTGAGGGTGATAATTAGCAAGATAATTTCCAATAATGAGTTGAAGAGGGGCCCAATAGTTTCAAATGGAAATCAATGGGAGCTTCCGGGTTCTGGAGCCAGCCCCCGTATGCTAACTGGCTTCACAGAGGACTAGCCAATTGTACCTCCATCATTAATGCACACTCTATGATGCTAACAGAGACTTGGCATTGTAGTAACCTGGAGTAGGAAGGCAACTATAATATCTCTAATGTCTCTAGTAGGTGAATACACCACACGCAACAATCAGAATCTGACATCCATAAGGTCCATTTTATGCCGTTAATGGATGAATTAACTTTGATATGTACAGTATTTACTTGAGCCAAAAGTGACAAAAAAAAAAGTGAACAGTGAAAAATGTATTTGGACCATCCTCCAATCAAGGCTACTGTGACCCACAGGACAGCACCCAAGGGACCAATCTCTAAATCCTTTGCTAAAATGTTTGAGGATTTGATCTTTTAGCTTGGAGTATCACATTTTTGCAATGCCCTTTTGTCTCTTTACTGCTGAACATCCTTACACTTTTGTCACTTTTATGAATAATGTAACTTTTAAAACTAGCCCAAGTTGCAATTTGTTTAGTGTGATATTTTTCACAAACAGCGCAGGTTGTTGGCCTTTATCTCGTACACTTTAAAGGACAAAGGAAACACGTGGCACATCTTCCTCCCTGGCACCTTCATATCCGTCTGCACCTGATTGGGGTCATGCCTTTCTTGATTAGCATGCACATTTTCTTGTTCCTGCTAGCATTTCCGCAAATTGTCCCGAATCAGGCGGGGTGGTGCACTTTGAGTTCTCTGCAGGCTTAATGAGCTAGATTAAGTAGGAAGTCATTTAACCTCCTGTTCTCCAATACACACTCGCATACGCACTGATCAGTATACATCCTTGGCACCAACACGCACACGCTGTATACCCACTCTGCGCTTCAGCAGAAAAGGAGATGGAGCAAGGCCATTATGCAAATGTCAGGTGTCAAGTGTAAATGAGAGTGGAGAAATGAGAAACAGAAGTATTTGAATATCACACTGAATACCTTGGCAACTGCTTCAAGGTAATTTGAGTGCAGTCCGACAGAAAGAGATAAAGCTGTAAAGAAATGCATTCCAAAGAAGTCTGTTGAAATTTACCGGCTATATATGATTGATTATTGGGAAAATAATAAAGATGACAATGTTAATTCAAAGGGAAATTGTATTACTTTGAAATAGGGCTGCAACAACATATTGATTAATGGATTATTTAAACAGTTGTCAACTATTTTAGAAACCAATTAATCGTTTCCGGTGTATACACAGACTCAAGTAGCCTGGCAAGCCAGACTATAGCATGAATTGTATAGTCTAGGGTCGCACCATTGGGAAAGCTGAAGATTGTGGGTGGAGCCAACAGTTGTCGTTCAAACTGCTTCTGCCGTGGTAGGTCAACGCTTTGACCAACCAGGATCTTCCTTGTTTTGCTATCTCCACTGTCGTACAGCTGTGTCGCCATCCTGCTAAGCCCGCCTCAACGATTCAAACAAAAGAAAAACACTTGCATCACAGACAGACCGTTGTGATTGGAGGCCAGATTCCTGGCCCAGCTACGAGCAGTTCCTATGGTGCGACGTTAGACCAACCCGCCAGGCAAAAAAATATTTTTGGCCACTAGGGTCCTTCTAGTTTACTCAACTACACAGACTTAAAAAAATATTTTTGACAATGAAATTATTTTGTTTCAAAAAGGTATACAGTACATTTGTTGAGACATCACAGAGACTCTGCGTCTCGGAGATATCTCTGAGATCAGCAGAGTCTCCGCCAGGTTGCGAACTAGTCTCCAGGCCGGTGAGATATGCCCTTTACACTAACCTAACCAGCTAAACAGCTGCTAGTGACGATTCGAAGCATTTTGTTCATAGTGACTTAACGCATATGTAAAACAAATCAAGCGACTAAACAGGCTCACAAAGAGCTTTTAAAGAGGCCTTAGCAGGTTTGCAGTAGCTTAAACATGGCCAAATCTGGAGCGCTGGCCTCCTCCACAGCACCTTCCTCCCTTTTAACCTCTGGTGACAAAGGTGGAGAGAAATCCTCTTCCTCAATCGAGCTATCTGATGCAAAAGAGCTAACATCACCATGGCTCTCCATTTCTGTCGCTGTCACTGCTAGTGTCACTGCCGCTGTCAAAATGTCAATTACAGCCTAGAGCATGTCCAACCCTTACCCCCCGAGTGTTCCCTGCTCCTCCAGGCAACGCCTCCTGGCGCTATTTTCAAAAAATAGATGTGGGTGGAGTTGGGCTCTGGTAGGGGGGTTAGTTTAAGAAATATAAACACATTAAAGTACACCACAAGTGCTGAACCAAAGACCCTCTTTGTAGGTCTATGACATCTAAAACTTGAATTTGTATAAAATGGTCCATCAGTTTGGTCCCCGCTTTGTATGTTTGGCCCTCCTTGTATTGACTAAACAACCGTGAAACCAAGCAAACTTGCCTTCCCCTATTGCCAGAAAATACAAACTTGCTCATCAGCAGTAGAAATGCAACCATATTCATCCTTTTGGTTTTGAAAACATGGTAGAAAGCTTCAAAATGTTTTTCATATTGAGCAACATCAGCAGACTTTTAAATAAATGGTTGATATCTTCTGTCTTCCTACATGTTTTCATCCTTTTGTTCCTATTTTTTTTTTTGCTGCTAATCCCCAAATCTTTGAGTATCTCTGACTCTTTGTTTGCCTGCTCACAATAATGCCCTTAGCCTCTTCATGCAAGAAAAACAAGATCATTAAAATTGGCTGTAATCACACTCTGCAGCTCCAATAGCTTCTACAATTACCACTCAGTGACCTAACATCTCATTTCAAGTTCACTATTGCAGGAACAAAATGATGAACACAAAATTACAGCTTTTGTACAGGGCCCTAAGGCTGACTAGTAAACCATGGATAAAACCAAAGTAAACTGAAACTAAAAGCAAAGAGTAAACATGTCATGCAAAATGGACTTCTTGAGCTTTAAATCATGTTATAATGTTGTTTCCTCATTAAAAACGTATGGAGTAGTATTTCACTTCATGTACAGTACACGGTTTTATTAATCCCATGACGGGCAATTCTTTGTAGCAGCAACCCGGCCAGACATACGATAAACAAGTATGTGCTACAACAGTACACACAATTAAAACACAAGTCATTAAATAAGAATTTAAAAATCAAATGGCAGAGGGAATAAATGATTTGGAGATCTACAGTTTTGAGTAATCCCCAATTTCCTGAGTAATCCTCGGTTTCAGCTCTTCAATCGGTAGCTTCTGTGTTATATTGCGTGATTGTTTAAACCCGAAACTGCCCTGCACATTTTTAAAGCCCATTATCCAACATTGAATTGTTCTGAGTCGTTTTGCTCAAAGTGTGTTTATTACGGCGTCGTGAAGCTGTGAAACCAAACTGAAAGTTACTTTTTTAAGTTATTCCCACTGCTGCCTGCGGGGGGAGCCCCTTTCAAACTCTTCCCCTGGCGTCGTGCCTGTAGACTTTAGACTTTATTGTATCTGAAAGGAAAATCTTCTTCACGTACATAGTGCATGTTTGACTATAGGGATAAAAAACAACAGCGTCGAACATACAGTATAGTAGACAAGAGTGCACTCAACGGGGCCTGCTGTCAAAGAGCACAGGCCGTGTTGTCGTGTTATACAGGATACAACTGTATTTCATTTACTATCTTAGTCTTACAGAGACATTTTTTCAAATTATAAACTGAAAATAACAATGCCGAGGCACACAAAATAATGCTTTAAGTCTGTTTTTACGACCCATATGCAGGCTTAACATGTACATTATATTCTCTCTCTTAGAAAAAGCCCCCGCATAACGGTTTGAGACATTTTATGTAAGAGTGAGAGAATACCTTAACATTTCTTCTTTCCTTCCTCTTGATTTATTTTTTTCCTTTAGTTACTTATCCAAAAAATCTTCTGTACTGGATCAAAAGGACAGTTGTTAAAAAAAAAAAGTGGCTGCAGATTCATAAATGGCGAAGGCATTGCCCAAATATAAAGAATATTCCCTAGCCATTCTACAGTGAGGAGAAAGCAGTGAGCTGTGTGTCTGAATCACCAATAGAATTGGGTACTACATCTACATAAGTTTGCTAAACTTTGGTATTAATGGATTTCTGCTATACAGACCGAACAAATTCAAGTGACAGTTTATTATTTATGGGTAAATATTAGTCCAATGTGGACATTCAGACGCAGCCTTAGATAGGGTTATTCACAACAAGCAACTGGAGGTGTCCTTTGGTCTGTCGGTGTGGAGAAAAGATTGTTCACAACAGCAACAAACAGAATACTTGGTCTTAAACTCTTACTTGCCCTTTCAGTGTATTGTTATTCCACAGTTAAATCTCTCTGGTAGAAGCATTGTACTCATGAGATGGCTGAATGCGTGTCTGGGAAACTATAAATGAATTGTCCCCTTGAGGATGAATACATTTTTCTGAATCAAACTCTGAAGTAATTCTGTAGCTTGATCCTTCTCGTTCTGGAAAAATAAATCTAGTGTTATCTCCTCACGTCTGTCCTTAAGTGTGTGTGGTCTGTGCACAGATTTTTAGTCTCAAAAGATTTAAAATCCCGTAGTGTGTGGGCACCTTTACTCTCATGAACTGAACAATAATCATTATTCACTGAAGACAAACATTTTTTGATTCATTAAGCCAAACGTGTTGGAGGATTTTTTTGAGGACAGCCCCAGTGGTTCCATCTTTTTGAAGAGAAAAAAACTTCTAATAGTTTTTTTTTGTACGCAAACAGTGTTAATTTGCCAACATAATTTTTATTTGACTGTATAGACCAGGGGTGCCCAAAGTTTTTTCCATGCCGGGCCAAAATAGGCTATGGAATTAAAATTAAAAAGTTAGCAGGCAAATGGCCAAACGCAATGCTGTTTTCCATGTAGAAAGACCAAATGCAAACAAATTTATGATTAAATATCCTTCAATTCCTATGCTATTGAGTAGGACATGCTGTTTTGGTGTCCTTAGTAACTATTGATAGTCTATTCAGTGACAAATTAATCTAAGTAGATACTTCCTTCAAATCTAAGCACCATCTCGAGGGCCAAATTAAACCCCTTGGTGGGCTGACAAAATATTTGAGTCGACAAAACACTAAGTAATTTTGTCACAGTATTGCATTCCTCTCATAATTCTAGACATCAATATATTAAAATTAGAAGCATATCCATATTTACTTCTGTGCACATTCTACATCCGCATTTAATTGGCGTCATATTTGTGTCTAGGATGTTGGGGAGGAATGGCCCGCAGTCTTTATATGTCACTACTACAGGAGACTCATCAACGCCTCTGCGGGGGCCCATTTAATGCAAATCAGCCGCGGCAGATCGACAATTTCAATAATTCATGCTCGCAAAGTGGCAGAATGAGTCAAAGGCTGTATGTTGCTAAATCGCAGCTACTGACACAAGTACAGCTCACTCAGAGTTCAGCCGCTGAGACAAATTTGCATCTTTTCGTATTGATTATGCATTTTTTCCAAATCCAAATTTTACAGTGTGTATCGACGTTTCAAGTTTTCTGTTGAAATGGAGGTCGTGAGAAAGTTTCTAGCATGAATTTTTTGAATAAAGTCTGATTTAATGAAATGACATAGAAAAATGTGTTCTTTGAAGCACTAAACAACTTCATTTGTCATGTGTGTTTTTGTTTTTGTCTTTGCGTCGTTTCCTGGGCCCAGCAGAGAACATGCTTGTTTTTGACATTTAGAGCGGCCCGTTAGTTTTGTGATTTTTAGTTTTTTGGAACAGAAAGTCCTTTTGAATAGCACAGTGAATGTGTCTGACTTTGACAGTCTTGATCCCAGAATTACTGCAATTTAAGACACTGTTTGTACTTAAAATTACAGGCCAAACTTCTGACATGGTCCAATAACAAAACTGTAGAAAAAAAACTGACTACAGGCTTCATTTAACTTGCAGTGCCAAAACTTCTTACTTGATTCAGTAAATACAATTTGTAATGGCATGTGAAATGTGTAAAACAATAAGAGGATTGGATAAATTGTCAGATTTTGAGATTATTTGTTGTATTCGCTTACTGTCGTCTCAAGCTATGTGCTCATTTGACAGCGTACTTTCATTTAGATTTAAGACCTTTTTGCCCAAGATTTGATTGACCTCAGGTAAAAAGTAAAAATTACTGACGGTGAGTTTCTATTCCCATGCGAATCTGATAGGTGAGTCATTTGTAAGGGGAAAAATCCATTCAGGTAATTCAGGTAAGTCTTTTGACAAAAATGTTGTTTAGTTTTAGTCAATATTTAGTCAAGTAATACATTTTTGTTTTAGTAAATTGTAAATGTAGTTGACTAAATCAGTGGTTCTCAACATGGGGGTCGCAAGATAATTTCAGGGGGCCGGCAGATCATATTGAAGGCAGCACGGTAGTACAGTGGTTAGCGCTCGTGCTTCACAGCTAGAAGGTCCCAGGTTCGATCCCCGGGCCAGGACGGGGCCTTTCTGTGTGGAGTTTGCATGTTCTCCCCGTGTCTGCGTAGGTTTCCTCCGGGTGCTCCGGTTTCCCCTACCACTAAAAACATGTACAATAGATTAGGATGAATGAGAGTGTGTTGAGTATGAGTGTGGGACAACGGATGCAAATTAGCCCAAGGCTACAATCCGGAGTGGTGTGTTTACATGCATGGTTCTCATGTGTGTTCATTAACATGCACTGTCCCAACCAAATAAACAATAAATAAATAAATAAAATATTGTCCACACTGTAAACCCTGATTAGCTGGGATAGGCTAGGAAAATTGAGGAAACCCATAACTTTAAATTAGCAGAGTTAACTAGGTTTAAAGGTTAAATGTACTAGAATAATAATAAGTAAGAACACTTGATCATTTTAAGTTATGTTCGCTAATAATGTTAGCTAATGTTAAGCTAGTTACATGACTACCTAAGGGACACTTTTAATGACAGCTGAACATTGTGAGTTAGATAGCTAGGTTTAGGACAGTAATGTTACTCTTTATTCAAACACAAACACTCACTTCATCATTTTGCAAACTTTAAGCGAAGTAACTGACGTACAGTATTTCTAGCTAGGATTAGTGTTGGGTTTACAGTGTAGTAGGGTTTCGTACGTAGCAGAGTACATATTGCAACAACACATCATCAATAGGGTAAAACTAACCTGGGAATAGACCTCCCCTGAACAGGTTTGGCGGATACAATTTGACTCCCCTTTACAAGTGGCTCCTCAGATCACAGGAGTAGCAGTATTTAATGGTCATGCAAATGAGAACAAAAAGTGAGTCTGAGTGTCACCCATAGCTTGAATCGGAGACTGTTTTAGTTTGTGACACTGGCTCGGTGTAAATAGGTTGGGCTATGGCAGCCTTATTCTTAAGCTCACGAGGACCCACATTTTAAATATTCCTCCAGCTCTGATCTTTCCCCTTTCTTTGACTTAAAGGTGCATTGTGAACTTTTTATTAACTTGTTATTCGTGTGTATTTGACCATTTTAGTGACCCAGTGTGGTAGGTTTTCTCTGCTGATGAAACCATCTCCGTGGCAACGCCGTGAAAACCTACCAGTAACCCTAAAAAAATCATAATGGCCGCTCTGATGAAAGGTAAAGGCCCCATCTAACCCACCCATACTGTCACTGGGTCACTAAAAGATCAAATAGACACTTTCTTTCCTCATAAAAAGTTCTACAATGCACTTTTTAAATATGAAGAAGAATAAGCCTCTAAAGCCATGAGCCTTTACTCAATCAACCCAGTCCAGGTAATATTATTTGATAAAAAAGCTAAATAAAAGCTAAATAAAAATGAAAAGAAGTGCCTACAAACATGTGAAATTTACTGCCAAAGGAACAGGTCTGTGCTTTGTTCATGTGGGAGAATCTCCAAGAAGCAGACCATCTGTGTGGGTTCTCAGTCGTACAGGAGTTGTCCATCGTAGGCAAAGTTTATTCAGTCTTCATCTGTACTCTGTAGTTGAAGTGTAGGACGTTCCGATCTTAGTCCAAAGATCGTCATCAGCTTAGTAAAGACTTGAACACGTTTGTGGGTCTCTTGAGAGTAAACCAGAAGGAGGAGTTAACCTCCAAGTCCCTCCTCTCTTGGAACTAAAGGTAGGAAAACATCTTAGCCTATTCATACTTAATATGGCTCGTTACCTCTCTATTGTCTCACCCTGGGCTAAGTTCTAAGGCTGTTGACACTTCCTTCATAGCTGGATTTCCAGCTATGAAACGCAATGGAGGACTCCGGTATAAGTTGGGTCCAATCTATAACAACCTACTGAGACAGAAACCGATTGACAATAA
>OMNZ01046547.1:0-10234 GCA_900303255.1 Lesueurigobius sanzi | reverse complement strand
GTTGCTACCTACAGTAATATTTGGTGGTGTTTCGATCATGCTGTGGGGCTGTGTGGCCAGTGCAGGGACTGGGAATCTTGTTAAAGTTGAGGGGCGCATGGATTCCAGTCAATATCAGCAGATTCTGGAGAACAATGTCCAGCAATCAGTGACAAAGTTAAAGTTGCGCCGGGGCTGGATCTTTCAACAAGACAACGACCCTAAACACTGCTCAAAATCTACTAAGGCATTCATGCAGAGGAACAAGTACAACGTTCTGGAATGGCCATCTCAGTCCCCAGAATATTGTTGAAAATTATTATTGAAAATTTGTGGTGTTATTTAAAGCGGGAAACCATCAAACCTGACTGAACTGGAGAGGATCTGTAAAGAAGAATGGTCCAAAATACCTTCCACCAGAATCCAGACCCTAATTGGAAGCTAAAGGAAGGTGTTTAGAGGCTGTTATATCTGAAAAAGGAGGATGCACAAAAAATTGAGTAATTTTTTTTTTTTGTGGTGCCTAAATTTATGCACATGCCTAATTTTGTTTAAATAATTCTTGCACACTTTCTGTAAATCATAAAAACTTTATTTCACTTCTGAAATATCACTGTGTTTGTTTCCTATATGATATATTTAACTGGATTTTTTTTATCCAAACAACCAATGATTTATAAAGGAAAATCATGAGAATTTACAGGGGTGCCCAAACTTTTTCATACCACTGTATATAGTGTTGGGAGTAACTCATTACAAAAGTAAGTAGTTACAGAAATATATTACTTATTTCAGTAACTGAGGAATATAATATATTACTTAAACAAAATACAGTAATATACAAGTCATTACATTTTAATTAACTCAAGTTACTAGTGTCACTCCCCCTAAAATAAGATGCAGCACCAAATCAAGTTGGATGCTCAACTACAGGAGTGAGGTGAGCAGTCGGGCCATGTGGTGCACACAGAACAATCTCTCTCTAAATGTGGAGAAGACAAAAGAGATTGTTGTGGACTTTCGAAGAGTGCGGGTCCAGCATGCTCCTCTAACAATCAACGGTGCTGCAGATGAGAGGGTGACCAGCACTAAGTTCCTGGGTGTGCACATCACAGAGAAGCTCTCCTTGACCATGTACACCACATCACTGATCGAGTTGAGAAGAGCCAGAGTCCCAGCCTCCGTTATGTCCAACTTCTACAGAGGGACTATAGAGAGCATCCTGACCAGCTCCATCACTGTGTGGCACGGCGCCAGCACTGCCTCCTGCCGAAGGAGCCTCCAGCGCATCGTGAGAGCCCACCCCTCTTTTCCCCTCCCCCCGCTCCACAATCAAGGATGAGAGAAAGATAATTTCGAACCATTCACATGGTTTTGACAAATCAAAAATCTTGAATCTTGAATCTTGAATGCTGGTGTAGAAAGAGCCTTGTGTAGCTAATGTCATCAAAACAAAACTCAAAAGAATAGGGACGGCTCTGAGGAAAAGGAAAACTTTGACTACACTTTAGCTCGGTGGAATTTTTCTCACTATTTTCAATTTATATTTTTCCAAAAGTTACTCAAAAGTTACTCAGTTACTTGCTTGCGACAGTAATACAAACATACTACATTTTAAAAGCTGTAACTAGTAATATAGAATATATTACCATTTTAAAGTAACTTGCCCAACACTGCACTTATATATACTTATTATATACAGTATATACCTGCTTTAGCTGCTCAAACGCTTTACATCAAGGAGCCGCTAACCCTCATCAATACTGTATCACACAGTGTTGGTGGACTATTTTGTGTAGGCGCCATGTGGTGGTGAAAAATGCAGTCCAGCAGTCAGCCTAAAGAATGTGAACTCAACACTGGCTTAACTTGTGAACCAAATGGTCGTAAGTTTATTTCACCAGCTGATGATAAAGGGATCATGATTAAAGGATGACCCCTCTCAGGATTATTAGAATAGACACAAAAGAATGAGAGCCTACAATAAGGTGTAAACACAGTTGATACACGTGTGTCGATGCCTCGGATCATTCAACCCATCACTTTGATACAACATGTGATACGATACTTAGGGGCTGATATGATGCGTACTGAAGCTGCCTACGTGGAACCAAAAATGAAACAACAGCAAAAATGTCGAAGAACGTGTGGCCCGAGACGTCACAATGTACTATGGTGTAAGAAGACAATATTACAATACAACATGGGGAGCTCCTACTGCTGCTGTGTGGATGCTCTTTTTACAACAATTCAGAAAAATAAATTTAAGTCAGGTGTCCAAGTGTTAAAAATGAAACGCTATGTGAAGTCTTAAGATTGAAGTTCGTATAATTGTTCCTGAAATAGAATAGAAAAGAATGCAGTATAGACACTTAGCAGCTCATAAACAAAGATCTAGGCTTTTGCAAACAGCTTGAAGAGCAGGCAGCCGTGCACAGCTGTGAAACACTTGAAAACATTGTTTTTTGGTATTGTGTCAAGGGCCATGTATTGCAATTGCAGAAGGATATATTGTCCCAGCCCTTATTATAGCTCTTAATGCAGCTAATACAGTTTATTTACCAAAGTAAAACCTTAAAATTGCATCTGATGGTTTTGGGATTTAAGGCCTAATAATCACAAATATCTTTTACCCTGAACTATTCGTCCCCTTTATTCCTCCTCCTTAGTTTACATTTTACCCAGTATCCTATAGGTAGAGAGGTCGCAGCACTGTTTTCCAGTAAAATAATGCATTTCGTCCACACACTGAAAGCTTTGTCTTAAATTTCTCGTGCCTCACTTGACTAAAACAGGGGTGTGACTTCACAGACAACGCTCTTCTCTGTGTGTTCCCCTTTAGATATAAACAAAAGCCATGCCAACAGACTGCTTCCTGCAACACGAGGAGACGAGATATGGTAATGTGAGCTCAGTGAGGTTTAGCATTGCATAACTCTGAGCTGATTCATCCGAGGCGCACGCCCATAGTTATTCTAGGTGGCCTACTTTTGATTCAACACAACTTCCTTCTCTGGCCTATATTCTGTACACTCTGCCTTGGGTGCAACTTTTCATAGACGGTGCTTCTTGGGTTCTTAGGTAAAAGGTTTGAAACAGGTCCTAGAGAGAGATAATGAGTAATGTTTGTATTAATAGAATCCTTTTGGTTGGTTTTAGATCGTCTACACTGCAGAATAAAGATGTCTTGATAGGTTAAAATGGGAACAGCTCCATTAGCTGCTGAGTCACTGCTGGAAAATACATCTAACCCACTCCCACTGTAGTGTCCAAATGCTTTTAGATGAACGATAACTCCAGTATTTTACCTTTTAAAACCTCCATTAATTTATTATGGGAAAAACCTGCTGCAAATCCCATTTTACTTTGCAACAATCCTGAACTCTAGGCACTATATAACAGGCACGCTATTTTCTAGGGGTGTCCGAATGTCCAGAGAGAAAAAATAGTGCACTCAAAATTGCCCACAATGCCTCTAAAACGGGCCGATATGGACCACAATGCACTGCGAGCGTCTGACGTAAACAGCCGTCAGCGACTGGACTCAACACGGACGAATGAAAGGCTCCAAAACACGGCTTTAGCACCGTGTTGTGGATTATTTAGCTTTTCTTCTCAGGCAAAATGCAACAATCCAAGCTGTTTTCTTCATTATTGTAAAATCCACGTTGAGTAAAATGTATCTGACTTCCTACTACATCCATAAATAATAAATTGTCTCTTGAATTTGGTCGGTCTTGGTCGCAGAAATCCATTATTAGCAAAGTTTTGTGAACATTTCAGCAGATGTAGTGCACTCGTCTTGTTGACATTTCAGACATGCTGCTCCCTACTCTCTCCTCCGCAGATTACGTCACCGTGGCGCTTGGGTCACGTGATCAGCGGGCAGGAGAAGGAAGTGAGGAGAAATGTGCCCTTATTTGTAAACCTTCCGGCCTTAGCTGGAGGCGGAAAGCTAGATTCCTATCTATTTTCATTGCAGCTGTTGTCATAGTAAGGAGAAACAAATTAACTGCTGTTGAAAATATCAGATAAAACCTATATTTTATCATCTCAAATGTCGTTCCTCTTGTTCTTGCACCTTAAGCCACAACAGGGCCACATTTTTCAGTTGTAGTTTTACACTTATAATCGCTAGTTTTAGTTTAATCTTATTTCTCGTGCTCACTTCCTGCCTCCAGCTGATGTCACTGATGATGTAAGCAGCGAAAGGTCTATATCAGGGGTCACCAACCCTATGCCCGCGGGCACCAAGGTGCCTTTTGGGGCATGTCTAGTAGCCCCTGAGACTTTCTAAGGAGTAAAACACACATTTCTTGTATCTGATTCTTAAAAAATAGTTGTTTTTCTGTTCTTGTGACTCAGTATTAATTTAAAATGAAGATATTTTGATATAACTTGGTTAATATCCTATAATTAAACAGTGTAAGTTTTTAATTGGTAGCCCTCGAACAACTTAATGCTCTTGAAGTAGCCCTCGACTGGAAAAAGGCTGTTGACCCCTGGTCTATATAGTCTACTACAATAGTAAATGAGCAGTTAGGGGTTAGGGTGGACATTCAGACACGGCTAAACTGCTAGCATGAATTGGCTTCATTAGCCCGAGCTGAACGCTCTGGGGAAAGCCACGCAGGCTGCCTCCATTATTATTCACGCTGTATGGTTCCATTACTGATCCTGGTATCGGATTATATGCCGATACCGCAGATTTTTAAGGTATCTGTATCAGCGAGTACCTGAACCAAACCTGATAACCTGATATACCACCATTAATATACTCAATTAATCACAGTACAAGAGTTACCTTTTCTGCCTTCATTTAATCTTTAGAGTGGAAACATTTGCTAAAAGGCTAAATATTGTATGCATAATGAGCCATGTGGTTTGGGTCTTGGCATCTTCTTACAGGCTTTGCTGTTGTTTTTATTCACAACATAGTGGTATTGGCCAAGTATTGGTATCGGATCGGATGGGGAAAAAATGGTATCGCAACAACACCTCATTATTTTGAGTGAATAAAATAATGTTCTAATTTTATAGGTACACTACTCATTTCACCCAATAAATACAATAAAAAACAAGCAATTAATTTGATCCACATATTATTCTATTGTTGAAAAATGCCTGAAAGAGAACAGTGTCTTTGCCGTGAGTGGTCCACATCTCCTAAGACCTGAATTGTAACTTTACTCATCTCCATGGAGATGTAAACTAAAAGCGGCTCAAATATGAGACTTATATAGGTCATCCATGTTACGTAGTGAACCTTTTAGTGTAATCAGTCCTTTTTTCTTAAAATAAGGTCAAATTGCAGATTAACCCTAACCCTTTCCGGAAAATACTGCATACTCTTTTTGCATTTGTAAATCTATGAACTTATTCAACTTTTGATTATGTCACTGACTTGTTCTAGGAGTCATTCTTCTGCCGTTGCTGTTTTTACTTTGACGATTGTAGGATTTTAGGTGTAAAACTAATTGCTAACCCGACCTAGTTAGCTATTTTTCACATTTTGCAATTCGATTTGTGATTTATGCTTATACAATCTGGATTCAGTTCAATTGACTCTCATTTGCATTTCTTAAAGTTTGGCGAGGTGGAAACTACTCACATAACACCTCATATTTTGTTGTTTTGCAATGGGGATCACATGACAAAATTGCACTGGGAAAACAAACTCAATCATCTACTTGCAGAAATTCTCTTAAAATGAGAATTAAGTGTTGTGAAAGCGCTTATAAGCAACAGCTGAGACAAAACTAGTCCATGCCACTCGACATTTTACTGTAGCGATTAATTTCACATGTGCAAAGTCTCTCAGTCGGCGCATGTTATGTGTGACCTACTTTTTGGGGAGGATTGAGGCAGTGGCGCTGAATGGGTCATGGCAGGCTACATAACTCTGAGCTGAACTGCTGCCAAGCGAGCATGTTTCACTCCGGGTTTTTTCCCCCTTCTCTGTCTGCCGCGCCTCCTGGAAACCTGGTATAAATCTTAAACGCATTTAGACCGACCGAGATTAAACTTTGTGCTGTTTTTTACGGGCGGGGCTGCGAAATGAATGGCGAATCGAATGGAAATTGTAATCAGAACGGTTGCGAGTTGTATATCGTAAAAGATTACGGTACATGCTGTAATATTTAGGCCAGTGGTTACCAAGTGGTGGGGCGGGACCGGTCTGTCGCAGGCCGTTGCCAGTAATACGAGAATCCCATGTTTGTTGTACCCCAAACTACTGACTTAGCATAATGTTGACATTAAGATCCTATGAAGAAGAGATGTTTGATTGTTCACTGCAAAAAGTAATCTATAAATAAGATCTTCTTGAAATTACATGTGCTCTTGATTTGAGAAACTAATTTCAAGAAATTTGCCACTGGGGTAAGTTTTTTTACACTTAAATGAGGAAAAAACTTAAAATCCCTCTCAAAATTAGATAAATAAAAACTTAATTTGTCAACATTGTGATTGCAGATTTCTTGAAACTAGTTACTCAAATCAAGAGCAATTTTACTTTCAAGAAGCTATTTCAAGAAGGTTAAACTTCTTGATCACTTTTTGCAGCTTTTGTGAAGGATATGATACAGCCTACAGCTTCAACATATGACAAGGTGTGAAACAAATTTTTAAAAATGGTGCCAAAAACAAAGCAACACTACCAGTCTGGCAAACAGTTTTGTTCTCAAGCTATCCAACTTCTGAATGCTAGTCTCTAATTCTGGTCTTGATATTTGATATTCCTCTGACAACATCAATTGTCTATTGTTTTCGTGCAGTAGCATATGGTTATTAGTTTTTAGTGTACACGGTTAGGTTATGGAGTCTCTTTACAATTTAAAAAATGTATTACAAAGACCGCTGATAAGATATCTTAACCAGATTTGTTCTATTGTAATCAGTGGTTGTCAAAGTTTTGTTTTAACCTCATTTAATACACCTCTATATGGGCACACTTAGTTTCATACACCTCTATATGGGCACTATTAGTTTAATACACCTCTATATGGGCACTATTAGTTTAATACACCTCTATATGGGCACCATTAGTTTAATACATCGCTATATGGGCATCATTAGTTGCACGAAGCACATCAAGATGGTGGCAAAGGCATCAGAAATCGACTGGCCTGTACCTTTGTTCATACATGATATCTTTAACATAAGCCCATAGATAGAATTTCAAGGAAGTGATATCTGGTGAATGTGGCGGATCCCTTCCAATACACCGGTCTGGAAATGTGTGATTGAGGAACTGACGAACATGCAGCCCCCAGTGTGGTAGAGCACCATCTTGCTGGAAAATAATGGTTGGTGGAAGGTCATTCAGTTAAGCAAAAAAGCAGTTTGGTCCTTTTTTTTACTGTATTAAAATCAATATAGTGGTTCTTGACAGTGTTCTGTTGATTCTGGTGTCGATGACGAGGCTAACAATCAAAGTAATTAATCAGCACAGTAATTAGTTTAACACATTTCAGGCTCCCCACATGTATAAATGTGCACATCTTGATTTTCAAACTATTTTGCAAAACTACGCTGCTCCAATTTGTGCATAGTTTAAATAGGAGGAAATACAGATGTTAGCTTACTGTAACCCCTAAGTTTTGTGACTTTTTAACCATGTGCTAATGCTTTATCCCCAAATGAAGTCCTAATTGGTGCATGTGTCCATTATTTCAAGTTCAGTGACTCAGTTCTGGACATTTGAGCTTTTGTGCCAATTTAATGAGAGCAGTTCAAGGCAATCTAGGTTGAGTTGATGCATAATGCCCTTTACAACCAGTGAGAGTGGATTCTACATGCACGACCTCCAAGTTGAATGTTTTCCAGTACATTGCAGCTGTTTGAACGATATTTAGTCCATAAGCTGTCATATAAAGGCAAACCTCATGATAAATCATTGGATTCTGTGCTCATTTTTATGGTCTTTCTTCTTTTCTTCTTAACCATTTCTGTCACACGATCTTCTTTAGGGATCGACCCACAAGTTGAAAAGCTTTAGACCTGAATCTTAACCGTTGCTCCACTGATAGCAGTCTGTCGGGTTTTATTGCTTGCCAAGGCAATTAGGCACAAGTAATTGCGATCATCTCTCCTACACTAAGTACATTTTTGGCTTCAAGTCAATGCGCTGTCAAATTTGACCCAGATTTGTTTCTCTTTTCTGGAGTAGGTCACAGTTGGACCATGAAGCTTTAGTCATAAGATCAGATAAAGGCGGTTTCCTTTTACTCCACATTACAGTAACACTGATTTGTGTCATGGTTTAGTAGGGCAGCATGCAGTAGTTTACACAATTCAGGGTCAATAACCACAATGCATATCTTAATTCATTAGTTTTTCTTCTTCTTTTTGTCATACAATGTGCACAATCCGATATTATTTTTGCAGTTATGGTACATCTGATCCAACAGTGGCTCTCTCTCCTCTCACAAAAAAACTTTAAAATAGTTATTTGCTGTATAGTATTATGTCATGTTAATATGTAAAGTATTATGTAATGGCCAAAATCAATGCATGGTTTTATTTTGTTGATATGTTAGTTACAAAGAGGGGATTATGGATATCTTGTTTAGATTTTTAAAAAGGTAGAAGTTAGTAAATACATCTGGAAAAAATGTCACTTTTTGCATCTTTTTTCGGCGTTCAGAACTAAATAAATCAGGCTTGGAATTAAATATTGAAAAATCTGTCTGAACAAACCTTCAAAATATAGTTCAGTCCAAGTCTGGAAAGTTTGGAGTCAGTAGGAGCTTTTAGAGTGGAGATGATCACACTCCTCTTTGAAAAATTAGGTCATTTATTTGTTTCCAGGTGATATGTTTCAAGAGCAGATTGTCTCAAACTATGAAAATTGAAAAAATTAAAAATGTTTTACCTCTTAACCCTTGTGTACTGTTACACACAAGGGTTATAATACTACTATACTACTATAATACTACCCTTAATACTGTTTTTGACTGCTATGAAAGCAAAGTAAATTATTTGTCCTTCAATTCTTTTTTTGCATAAACATGTTAATCTACATGCTCCAAACTATTAAATTAGGTAAAATAGCACACAAAACGGCCCATTTTCCATATAAAATGTGAGTGTGAGCTGAAATGGAGTTTGCTTTTTATTACACCCTTGGCTATGTCAGAGAATAGGAACAACTGTGATTTCGATAGCTTTTTAGGTTTTGTGTGAAATTGACCTTTCTTTCTCCACAATTTACTGATACATGTCTCCATTTACTTCCATTATAATTCCACTAAAATGACTTTTTCATTGCTCTGCCAGGACACTAAAAATATATTTATATTTTTTATTACTTCCCCTTTGAGCTGCCACCTTATCATGGTGGGGGAGTTTGCGTACCCGAATGATCCTGGGAGCTATGTTGTCGGGAGCATTATGCTCCTGGTAGGGTCTCCCAAGGCAAACAGGTCCTAGGTGACGGGTCAGACAAAGAGCGGCTCAGAAGACACCCATGACCAGAAAAACAACAAGGACCGAGATGTCGCCCGGCATGGCGCAGGTGGGGCTCGAACACGAGCGCCTGGTGGTGGCCGGGCTCAGCCCGAAGGGATGACGTGGGCCCGCCCACCTGTGGATTCATCACCTGCAGAGGGGGCCATGGGGGTCGGGTGCCAAGAGGACTGGGCGGCAGTCGTGGGTGGGTGCCCCGACGGCCTGGTCCACGCGCACAGCATCTGGCCACCTCGCTGGCGGGGAAGGAGCCTGAGCTGGTGCGGGAGGTTGAGAGGTACCGACTGGACATAGTCGGGCTCGCCTGCACGCACAGCTTGGGCTCTGGAACCCATGTCCTGGAGAGAGGATGGACGCTCCATTTCTCTGGCATTGCCCACGGTGAGAGGCGGCGAGCTGGGGTGGGCTTGCTCATTGCCCCCCAGCTCAGCCGCCACGTGTCGGAGTTTACCCCAGTGAACGAGAGGGTCGCGTCCCTACGCCTTCGGGTTGGGGACAGGTCCCTTACCGTTGTCTCGGCCTATGGGCCGAGCGACGGTAAGGAGTACCCGGCCTTCTTGGAGTCCCTGGGAGGGGTACTTGATAGTTCTCTGACTGGGGACTCCATTGTTCTACTGGGGGACTTCAACGCCCACGTGGGCAACGACAGTGAGACCTGGAGGGGCGTGATCGGGAAGAACGGCCTCCCCGATCTGAACCCGAGCGGTGTTCAGTTATTGGACTTCTGTGCTAGCCACAGCCTGTCCATAACGAACACCATGTTCAAGCACAAGGGTGTCCATATGTG
>OMNZ01046534.1:0-10510 GCA_900303255.1 Lesueurigobius sanzi | reverse complement strand
GGGGGGGGGGGGGGGGGGGGGGGGGGGGGGGGGGGGGCCGGGGGGGGGGTGGGGGGGGAGCAGGTGTAGCTGTTGTCAGTAAAGCTTAGTTTCCACTCAAGAGCACGGCAAACAAGTGTGGCTAGAAGGAACAAAAACGTGACTCGGCAAGGCTGCAGTCATCTGTTTTATACAGACTGTAAAATGAAATGTCTAATGGAGTCTTTTTAGGTGTTTAAGCAGCGAATCCTGTAGTTTGTGAAAAGCGCTGATTCCCTTTACTTTATTTATTTATTTGGTTGCCTTCTTTTAGATCAGTGCTTCTCAACTGGTACAGCATTGGGACCCACCATGAATATACAGTATGACGCTAAACCACGACCCAAATAAGAATTTAATTTAGTTTATAAATAATGTAAAATATGGTCTTTTTTTTTTTTTACAAATTATTGTTTTATAAGAGTTGAATAATCCTAATATGCTAAAGTTATGAAAAAATAATAATTCTAACAAGTGCTGGAATGTTAATAATCAAAATCTTGAAATAAGTCAATTACTGTATGTAGCCCACGTAAACTAGCGTCCCGCTTCCTGTCACTTTTATTGTTGCGGGCCTAGTTCCTTTAAAGTGCCTCTCGTCAAATCCTCCTGCTCCACTACCTGCTGCTACCTGCTTGTGGCGTGCCTTGTATTGGCGTATATATTGGTCTCTATACTTTGAAAACACTGCATCTAATCCGATAACAATAGTACGATCATTCTTCGCGGAGCCAGAGAATAGCCCGGACACACGGGCGAGTCCGTCCGTCCAACAGTTTGTATAGTATGTATTTTCAATCAGTTCTGAAGTAAATACAGTATAGGCACCTGATTGGTCAGTTATTTTTGTTAATATCTTAAATAACGTTGAAAATATTCAAAGACAAAGTGCAGGACGGTGTAGCGCGTGGTAAGACAAGCAGAACAACCAAAAAAAGGGGCAAAAAGGTTTCTATGGAAAGTCAATGGCCCCTGTATGCTGCTAACTGGCTTCACGGAAGACTAGCCAATTGCACCTCCATTATTATCGACACTAATGCGATGCTAACACTGGAACCGGAAATAAATGTGGCGTTTGTTGAGCTAGCTTGTCTCAAACGGTTTGCACAGAGCAAATCATTGGGTGAAATGTTACACGTGCACCTTTACCATCTTATCTTATTAAGAAGAGGATTAATGCAATGAAATTGAATGATGTATATTGCTTGAATAGATCAAATCTGCAAGGAAATTAGCATGGCGGTAAAAGGTTCCCAATAGGCGTAAAGCTGCGATTTGGAAATATTTAATCCGTTATATTTTATCAGATATATTGTCAAATATATCGTTATCGTGATATTTCTTTTTATTATATCGTGAAATCGATTTTAGGTTATACCGCTTTGCCCTAATTGCATTTGCATTTTTAAAAAGTGATATATTGTACGTTACTATGTGCAATACATTGATTATCGCACTAGGGCTGCTCGATTTTGGAAAAAATGAGAATCACGATTTTTTTGGTCAAGATTGAAATCACGATTCTTCCAACGATTCTTTTTGAGTTTGAAAATAAAATGTATTTATTCAGCATTTCGGCAAAAAAAAAAACTGTAGAAATGTGTCTAATTACCTGAGTTAAGAAGCAAAAACATGAGTTTCTCTGCTCCGCCCCTGCATCAAATGCCAAAAGAATTGTGCAAAAAAAAAAAAAAAAAAAAAAAAGCCAAAAGAATCGTTCCAACTCGATTTTATTAATTTGGAGATCGTTTGGCTCAAGAATCGAAATCGTGATCAAAATTCAATTAATTGCACAGCCCTATATCGTGGACCATGCACCATGTAGCATTAGTGTTATGTAGATTAGTCTGTTAATAATCTGTATTATTTCTGGTGACCCAAACAAATGCACCCCAGAAAACATCCTCAATCCTCACTGCCTTCATCCCAACACACTGCTTCAACATTGGGTTTTCACTGACTAAATCCATGAACCTCCGGAAAAGTGGAGCGATGCGACATTTGCAGCGACGCCAAGCTATAAAAATGCAAATGACTTAATTTTTTTTTACCTGTACAAAACTGAGCAGGTTGTGCACTGTGCCCCTAAGTGGAAACATGATTTATGGATATAACAGCCACACTTGTGTTAGAACAAACGGAAAGTCTAAAAAAGTGGGGGCGTCTGACACCGAGACAAGGGGTTGTTCTACCGGGGGTGGGGGGGTGGGGTTGGGGGGCATGGATGACTGAGAGCAGGGATGGACACACACTGGCCCATCGGGGAATGAAATACATGGAGAGATGGGGTATAGGAAGAAGGGGCAGCATGCAGAGAGGAACAGCAGGATTCTGGGGTCGCCTTTTGCCTGTTTGTCTACGTTTTGTTGATCGAATGAAAGCGGACTCAGCTCTAACCGTTGGCCGGTGGCTGTCGCTGCGCAGAGTGGTTAAGGACAGGAAATGGAGGACTGTTACAAAAGCCATGCTCATGTTGCTATGTGTTTATGTCAGAGGAGTGAGGGGTGGGAACAGTTCAGTGACAGGGCCCTATACCCTCTTATGTGCATTGGGAACACTACCGAAAGCGAGACACTGCAGGTGGATAGGGGGGGGTCTAAATTAAGTGATATCAATTTGATTTAGCTGTATATTACCGAAAAAATGTATTGCAAGTTTTCGGTAATTTTATGTTGTTAAATGAACACTTAATAACTCTGTATCAGACCCATGAACACTTAATAACTCTGTATCAGACCCATGAACACTTAATAGCTCTGTATCAGACCCATGAACACTTAATAACTCTGTGTCAGTCTAATGTAAACTGAATAACCTGTTCCATTTGCACTATGTGGTATGTCCACACTCACATTTGCTGCTAATCTGTAATTCACCATTTACCATTCATGCTGCTGTCTCGTATTGTGTTAAGTTACTATTATATTAGATTTTTTTTATCGTATTCAATTTTTATGCATGCCTTATAGTTATATCCTTTATTTTTTTTCCCATAGTTTATTATTCATCTTTATTACAAGTTTATGTTTCATGTGCACGAGCACACCAAAGAAAATTCCTAGTCTGGGAAACCTTCATTAACAATGGCAATAAACTCTATTCTGATTCTGATTTTTGTGTAAAAATAAGAAATTTATAAGTAAAAAATGGCCAAAATTGCCTATATTCTTGGTGACTAAATCTAAATAACGGATAGAGCCAGGTTTAAATTTTGTTGATATATTAGTTACAAATATTTGTTCCGAGACTTTTTGTATACTGTATCTAGTTTAGCTTTTGAATAAACTAGTCATTAGTGAATAAATCTGTACAAATAAATATTTTGCCTTTCCCTTTGGGCTTTAAAACTCGGTAAATCTGGCTAGGAATTAAATATTGAGAAATCCCTCTGAACAAACCTTGAAAAAATGAAGTATTGATGGGAAAAGACTGGAAAGTTTGGAGTCTGTAGGAGCTACTAAAGTGGAAATATTGTCGAAACAATGTGAGAAAAATGCATTTTGAGAAAATAGTCACTGAATTACAATATCCCAGATAGTTCTATGGAGAAACGCTGAATCAGTGCAATATTACAATCCTTATTGTAAAGATTAGGTCATTTATGTGTTTCCAGGTAAAAGTATATATGTTAAAAGAGCAAACTGGCCCAAAACCTGAAAATTGAAAAAAGAATTGTCTGTCTCCCTAAAAATTTCCTGTCTCCCTTTAATATCTAATGACCAGTAGACCTATAGACCAAATAGACCAGTGGTTCTCAACTGGGACACACCTTCAGTCTATGATAACAACCCTCGACCGGAACAAAGAATATTCATTTCAACTTCTAAACCAAGGGGAACGGAAGCCATTTCCAGCCCTCTATACATCTTTTGGCCACCAGGATGACCTTTTTTCTAAAGAAGTTTTGGCCCATGTGCTTTGTTTGACAGAACAAAGTGAAAAGAGGGTGAAGAGCGGTGAGAGACATTCAGCAGCGGCTAGGTACATGGAACACTTTTTCAGCCTCAGCGTTGTAGTTCGAGTCCCGGCTCTGACAGCTTGCAACCTTATCCACGAGACCAGTGGTTTTCAAAACAATATATTAACCATGCCTAGATGAAGTTCAAATCAAGATTAAAACAGGTCTAAAAGGGTCTAATAGAGTCTGAAATTAGACTAAATCGTGTGTAAACTGGTATAAACTAGAAGTCTAAACTAGATAAAACACCACATGAATGTATTACTATACCATCAATGAAATCATCTTTAATTGAAAGAGTAAACTGTAAAATGGTGATGGCCCCAATTCAGATGACCCAAGTACAACCTGAAGAACCCCATGTGGTACCCCAGATGATTTTGATAAATGTGATAACACAAAATAGAGATGTAGACACCTATTTAAGTATTTCAAAAATACTAATCATATTGTCAAATCCCCTCTTCATCAAGTTTCGTGAGCGATTGTAATGATCTCTGGCCGCAAGCTGATGAGGATTCTTGGATGTAAGTAGGGCTGAGCGACTTGAAAAAAAAAAAAAAATCTCACTTTACTCAGTGTGGACGATTACGATTTTAATCAATTTTATTCAAAACTAACTTTACATGACTCAAATTAAGAAAATGTATTGTAATATGGCTCTGAATCCAAGCTTTTACTACAGTATAATTGACTTCAGGCCAATGGTATGATGACAACGATAAAACCTCTACACATTTAGGCCACAGCAGTTTACACGAATCAGATCTATATTCCATACATTTAGACCTGATACACAGATCATTACATTCATTCATTTTAATATTATTTTCTCTTTTAAATCTGCTTGATCTGCTCTTAAAAGTGAAACTTTTTCATTAAAAAATATGGGGCCCCATCTTGGCGATCAAGGTCTACTCGGTCTTGGTCTTGGTCAAGACGAAGCGTGCCGCAAGGGAAAGACAGCTGCGCCATAGAGCTCAGACCAGTTTTTTTCTGAGGTCTATGGCACAGCATAGACCTCAGACCTTGGAGTTTTCAATAGTGCTTTACTTTATCCTTAAACCCCACATCTGTGATTGACAGCGTCTCCATGGAGACACACAGAAGGGGAAATGGGCAGAATTTAGCGGAGCTTAGGTGTTGTCGGCTCACACAGGCAATGGAGGAGACCTTGGGGAAAACAATTTGTGATTTAGGGGAAGAAAAGTACCACCCGCTCTAAAACACGAATTGTGGCCTTTGTAAAGTGTCAGTCGATAACCAGAAAGTCGCTGGTTTATGCGCGCCGCGGCCGCTATTTCTAAAAACAAATGCTATATGGAGCAAGTTGGTCAATTGGCCGCGGACTGTATTTATAACATCCAACACATACACCAGGGGTCAGGAACCTTTTTAGCTAAAAGTCCAAAAAAGTCATATATTTAAAAATGTATTTCCGTGAGAGACATATTTTTATTATCTGAGTATAACTAAATGTGTGAAGACCAACAACTTTAGAGGAATAAGTCTGAATTTATTATTTTTTAATAATCTTCTTATACTGAAGTGATCCAATACATAAAATAGTTCTTACTAGGAGTGCATTCAGTCATTTCACGATTTGGTTCGATTCACGATGAAATAATAGTAGCGTAAATGTTTATTATTAGCCAGTATGAACCCAAATGTTATTGCTCACCAAAATAAAACTATCCATCCCACATGCTTGTGGTAATCTCATTAGAAAGCCCTGATCTTCTAGTTTCTGTAGATATGTGTATGAACTCTGGAAGTGCTACACAACATATACAATGTCATTTAAAACAACTCATCAAGTGGTTTCACTTTGACTGCGCGTAGAGCAGCCTTTAAGGCTCGTATTTGGACTGTTCCTGGACAACTTTATGATTAAAAAAAAGATTTTTACTCATTTTACGAGCGTCCCCTCATCAAAAACAGACCTGGAGCAGTATTTCACTTCATTCACGCAGTTTTGAGTTAATCCTTATTGTGATGGTTGTTTCACATTGACTTCTACTGCAGTTCTGCAGTGCTTTGTTTTCTACTTCCTGGTACAATTACATAATTGTTCAAACCCCCCAAAATGAGGCCAATAATCCAATATTGGATCAGTTCTGAGCCGTTCTGTCTCAGTGTGGACACAGCAACTCTGTTGCGCTACAGCCACATGTTTAAATTACCATGTGATTTCCACTCTTGGCTGTAGGGGGTGATCCAGGCCAAATCCTCAACAGCCCTGGTGCTAATATTTAAGAACCTTGTGTCATCCTGACAGAGGTATTATTTCACTTTATAAAATGTCAATGCAGAGACATCCAAACAAATGTTTTTCAGATTGATATGCTTGATATGTCCACTTTAAGTCATTTCATTTTCTGAGACACTTATTTTTTCCAATATATGGGTATGAATGATTCTCTAAATTTTCTTGGAGGGCCAAAAGTTATCTGATAGAGGGCCATATTTTGCCCCCGGGCCAGACGTTGCCTACCCCTGCCATATAGCCCTAAACTATAGCTACAAATGACAAACAAATCCCTGAACTTTACTGCGGTGCAGGAGGAGGATTGAGCGGCTGCAGAGGGACAGCTCTGTAAATGCAGTGACTAAGCGTCTCCTTTGGGTCTAGTCTTTGATGTAAACAGTTTTGTACAGAGGGGGAGTTGAAAGAGGAAACAGTAATTATGTCCTCCATTGGCCCGCGCTCTGAGACATTTGATGGACGTTTGGAGGACCTGCTGTGAATGGCACTTTCTGTGAGTGGGACATGCTTTGACTGTTTCACATGAGCAGTGTTGGAGGAGAGACAGGTTGGAATGGGTGGGAAAGAGCCACTTAGCTCCAAAAGTGGTCTGAAGTCTGGGGCCCACAGGCTGCACAGGGCCAGGGTACTACTGAAGCAGGAGACAAAGGAAGACTGTGGTAAAGCTGCAATGTGAGGCTGCCTATGGAAACTGTCTAAAGGGAAAGAACATGTAATAAAACTGAAATATTCAATATGGATGACTGATCTCTTGGCTGTGTCTAAGCAGCTCCTCAGTGCATCAAACACAGGAGAGAAAACACTTCTATTATACAGACACTATCAATCTATTAACACTATCTGCCTCACAGCGAACCTGTTCTACTTGAACATAGCAGAGTCTGGTTTGTCACAGAATCAAGTCTGTAAACGCTGAAGAGAGAAAGAAGAAGTACCATCTGGGATTATGCTTCAGGAAGTGCAGCGAAACTACCGGCCTATTGCTGACTCGCAAATAACCTGGTACAAAAGCATCGAGGCATATTGCGCAGTATCTCTAAAAATAGTCAATAATAAATCACTTGTTAATAGTGCTCCAAGGTTTGACTAAAGCCTGTTAAGTAAATTTGACCGCAAGCTGGATTATCACTGTATTTGTGAGATCACAAACACACGACAATCCATCTTGCACCACTCCAGGTTCACCGTTCATTCTGAACCAACAGTGGTTTGGGCCAATCACGCAGCAGTATTGTGATTTAGGGCGAGGTATCCAGGTGCTACAAATGCAAGAAGTGCAGAGCCAAAGCAAAATAAAACATGTTGGTGCAGGAGGTTGGACGCGTAGCTGCAGCTATCAAATCTGCTGAATGTCCCTCCTTTCCTCGGATGGAGTTGATGGGAGCAATCCCAGATTGATATTTTAGAGAACTCAACTCACGAGTGCTACACATTATAATTCTGGCCCTTGCCAGGTTAGTTTAGTATCTATGCTTCTGACTTTGGTCTTTGCTATCCAAGTTGTTAAAATGAACCAATGAAGCAGTGGTAAAGTCTGACTATGTGTTGCACTGAACATAAAGGGCCCCATCATTAAAACGACAAACACTGGAAATATAGTAGGAGTGAGAGTAATGTAGAGACAAAGCCATTGGGATGTGAGCTGTCCATGCACCGAGCCACAGACAAGTGTTAGTCACAATGATGCTACACTCCGTCTCTCTGTGAAGGGCGGTCTCTCAGTGGGACTGTTGTTCCAGATTGATATCACTGTCCAAAAGGTTAGATCTTCACATATCCACACTGAGATACGACCTGCCCTCTGCCCACTCCTGTTCGCTGTGAGTCGGGTGAGATGGCAGTGCAGGATGGAGGTGTTAGATGGCGCCGTGGAGCTCAACCTAAGATCAGGCTGCAATTGAGATTCTGCCTCCGAAACTGACCCACTCCCACCCGCAGACCCACCCCAGACAACACAGGCAATCAGGCTGCACCCAGAGAGGAGCAGGGCGGAGCTAACGGGGACAGGGACAGGGGACAGGGAGGGTGGGGGGCCTTCGCTATCAGAGGAGGAGAGACAGAGAGAGACATGTCCTGGTCACAGTGTCCAGCGAGGGGCTCCGGCTGCAAAGGAAGGGTTAATGACATCACAGCTGTGCATCTGCAGATGTGAGAGTGATGTTTCTGTGTGTGTGTGTGCATTAGAGGCTGGTCGATATACCACCTCATCACGGGCAACTCCTAAAATCCTAAGAATTATTGGTTTACTTGTACAACAAAAAACAGTTTGGACACAAGACAGATGCTTCAAACTAGCTGTGTGATTATACGCACTTGTGTCCCACATTGACACTCACAAACAAAATCTCATTCAGACACAAGTGCACAGAGACACTGGAGCAGAGGTGGGAAAAAGTGTCTTGTCCAAGAACACAACACAAGTCTGAACTGGCAGGAGTTGGACTTGGAATTGAACCGCCGACCTTCAGATCAGTGGACGACCACTCTGCTGCTGGTTACACTCGCCACAATTCAAATATATTTTACAAACAGAATAAACAATATAGTATAAATATATAACTATATAAACGCCAGACCATCGTAACAATGGCCTGTCATCCTTGCCTTGCCCAGTTGAATGTTTGACTGCAGTCCATTTAGAAAATAAAAGACTGGTATCTCCACAAATCAACAGATTCATGGCCATTAGCCCCAGTCTTCCATATCGGTCGTGCTCTAATCAAATGCATGTGTCAGGGATGCAACAACACTCAATACAATCAATGTGTAATAAGCCCCAACCAATACAGTCAACTTGCACATTTTGTATAAGACCCGAGCACCAAGCATGGCGTAAGGGCCTATTGAAATTGCAACGCTGTGTGCTGGCCAAAGGTGCATCACACATTCACACTCACCACGTTGAGCAGTAACCAAGCATTCCCCAGGTACGGAACCTGCACACTTATAATTGCACAAGTCAGAGAGTCAATGTTGGCGCCCTTCATAAGGTACGTGTGGACGTTTGTGATGCTACTTATCTTGTCTTACTTGCAGTTTTCATGTACTAAAGGCGAGACACTGCAGGTGAAAAGGGAAAAAAATAATCTGATTCTTTTTCAGTATGTGACTTTATGTGTCTTTTTTATGTTTTTATATAAAAATAAGGCATGTTATGCATAAAAATTGCTTATATTTTTGGTGATGAAATCTAAATAATGTATAGAGCAAGATTTAAAATGTTTGGTTTTATTTTGTTAATATATTTGTTACAAAGATTTATTCAGAGGATTTGGGATTGTTTTAGAATAAACTAGTTATTAGTGAATCAACTGTGAAAATGTAATTATCGTCTTGTTTTTAGGGTATCAAAACTCAATAAATCAGGAAGGATTTAAACATTTAAAAATCCCTCTGAACAAACCTTCAACATATTAAGTACAAAACTGGAAAGTTTGGAGCCTGTAGGAGCTACTAAATGTGGAGATATTGTCGTCACAATGCCTTTTGAGAAAATTGTCATTGTTAAGAGCAAACTGGACCAAAACCTGTGGAAAAAAAAAAAAAGTTTTGCCTGCAGTGTCTCACCTTAAATGTATGCAAACAAATTATATATATATATACAGTGCCTCTCGAAAGTACTAATACACCTTGAACTTTTGCACAACCATAAACATAAAAGTTTTATTTAGATTTTTTTTACTGAAAGTTCACACACAAGTAACAAACAACTGTGGAGTGAAAGCAAAATGATACATGATTCTGTTATTTTTCAAAAAATAGAAAACCGAAAAGTCGGCCATGCACAAGTATTCATACAACATGAGTTAATACTTTGTGGAACCCCCTTTTGCTGCAATAACAGCAGCAAGTCTTTTGGGGTAGGACTCTACAAGATTTGCACATCTAGAGACTGAAAGTTTAGCCCGTTCCTCTTTTCAAAACAACTCAAGCTCTGTCAAATTAGATGGAGAGCGTTTGTGAACAGCAGTTTTCAGGTCTTTCCACAGATTTTCTATTGGATTTAGGTCTGGACTTTGACTGGGCCATTCTTCCACATGGTAGCAGTGTCCCCCATATGACTTTTGGCAAACTTCAAACGGGATTTCTTATGGCCTCCTTCGAATAATGGCTGTCTTCTTGCCACTCGTCCTTAAAGGCAAGATTTGTGTAGAGTACGACTGATAGTTGTCCCATGTACAGATTCCCCCAGCTCAGCGGCAGTACTTCGCAGCTCCTCCAGGGTCATCTCGGGGCACTTGGTTGCCTTTCTGACCAGTGCTCTCCTT
>OMNZ01046524.1:0-22752 GCA_900303255.1 Lesueurigobius sanzi | reverse complement strand
ACCAATTTTAGGTATCCTGGTGGCCATCTTGGATTATTGGCAGCCATCTTGGATTCTGGACAAATTTCAAGATGGCACAAAAGCTTATTTTGATCAGTATGGTCCGAAGTACCAGAATCTGTTGAGAATCTGTCAGGAAAAAAGGCAATTATTACCTGGCTCAGACTGTCTATAGCAAGTCGTTGTTCCCCACAGCAGGGTGTTGGCGGCCATATAGGATATTCTGACTTGCAAAATACCTACAGAAATGGATTCCTTGATCAAGAAAACCTATTAATAGACACCAGAATTATGGCCACAGTCCTTCTAGAACAGGAGATATGACACTTTGTAGTTCAGGGGGCCGCGCCTAGCAGCCATCTTGGATTTACTTTACTAAAATGCCTGGTTATGATTTTTAAGCCACAGAATATTATTTCTCTCACCATAAATCACTAAATCAGGCCAAAAAACCAGATCTTTATACAAATTCCACCCACTTAGGACCAATTTTAGGTATCCTGGTGGAATTATGTAGCTTAATATAGCATTTTATGAATATATGTATATGTCGTGGTCTATGTATTTTTGTCACCATCTTTTGTTATAAATGGTAGAATGGAGCTCCATACAAGGTTTAGACGTTAATTTTTTAGCTTTCCTGTAGTCAAAAAACGACTTTTACACACCAAGATCATCCAAATTGATTTAATTGACATTGATTGACATGCCTACATGGTGGCCATCTTGAAAAAAAAAAAACGCAGCCATCTTGAATTTCAAGTGGCCCGCGTACTTTTTCAAAAGAGTACTGTCTAAGTAGTATTTGTGCCAAGTTTGGTGCTTGTATCACAAAGTGAACGATTTTTCAGCTGTCTGCTCCACTATTTTGTGGCAGTTTAAAAAGAAAGTAGAATGATTCTAAAAAAACTTTTTTTTGTTTACTTAAGTTTCTGTTCCCTCACTCACCTTTATTTGACAGAAACTTCCTGAACACTTTGTTCCTTTTGAGTTGATAATGATTCTTTGAAAACCAAAAGAAAGAGAAATAATTGTCTTGGAGGAGAGGCAAATATTTTCAAATTTAAAACAACGGTAATGATAACTATCTCTAAGAAAAAAAAAAAACCTTAGGGGAAAGTACAAACGTAGGTTTCATCCTCAAATGCCCTATACCCAATTATACCAGGACTCAGCCTTTTCATCAGGGTGTTTTGATGAAATACCTTTTTAGACAAAGGCATTTTTACTGGCATGGTCGTCCTAAGGTCTCATAGCCTGACGAAAAAGGTATATCCCTTTTCTTCGACTATTGGCAATGCTTGAATGACCATAGACAACATAAACATAACATATTGCAGTCTGTACACATTTGTCTTATCCATCTTCTTCTGCCTATCCGTTGCAGTAGTCCAAGCTGCACCAGTCGCTTATGGCTCCTCCTGCATATGGTGGGTCCAAGGAAAGACAGCCCCACAACGCTCCTTCACCTCTGAGCGACGTAACCAGTCTTGATAGTCTGTCATCACAAGGGGCTTCTGAACCTGCCATGCCAAGACCCCGACACCATAGATCTGAGGTTCATTTGGATATACCCTCAAACCCCCAAGGTAGTGGTGCGAGGAGGGGGCATTGGTCTTACTCTTTCACACATTACTGCTTTTACAATATACTATGTAGGGCAAAAAGGATTTCTAAAACAAAAAAGTCAGGTACTGTATATGGCCTTTAATTCTGGTGCCCAAAGTGGGGCCCGCGGACCAAATTCAGCCCTCCAAGGGCTATCATTTGGCCCTCGAGATGGTGCTTGTAAGAACTATCTACTTTAATTAATTTGTGACTCAATAGATAGTCAATAGTTACTATGGACACCACAACAGCATGCCCTACTCAATAGTGCAGTAATTAAAGGGTATTTAATCATATGCCTATTTATCTATCTATCTATCTATCTATCTATCTATCTATCTATCTATCTATCTATCTATCTATCTATCTATGTGCAAAACAGTATTGCATTTCGCCAGTAATGGCCATCCATAGCCTCCTCATTCATGGAAAAAACCTTGGACACCCCTGAACTAGACTTTTTATTTTGCACAATCAACTATTACCCATGTGATCTTGTTGAATGTATGCCAGAAGTATGTTCCACTATCCCTCCCTAGTTATAAGTTTTTTTTTAGCTCCATTCCAGCTCATTCATTAGCCTGATCCATCCATCTTCTGCTTATGAGATGTGCGTGAAGGACTGTTGCTTACACACAACATGACATAAGCTGCACGATGAACCCGACACAGCCTTTGTATCGTACGCACATATAGACCGCTATACCACTCCCCCCTCTTCTTTAATATTGCTTATTGTGCCATATGGATTGATTCCCTGCCGTGGCCTTGAGGGCTTTCGAATTACATGGATTGAAAATGCGTGACCACCTCTCCCATCTCGCAGCCCATCACCGGGCCTAAACAACAGTACGGGGTGCAATAACCAGCCATCAGTGGTGATTGGTGTGGAGCGGTGATTGTGAGCCACCAGCCGCAATTCTCCGGAAAGAGGCGTACAATGTCCTGCTGCTCTTCAGATAGCAGTGATAATGACGGGTCAAGTGGATTGCCGTGAACGGACACCTAAAAATAAACCTTTTATACCGTTATTGTTACCTTGCCCTCAGACATTCGATAGCGGACATTTATCCGTCTAGCCTTTTTAACCAAAGCCTGTTTTAAATGTGTTATTGCCCTCCACTTGTCGGATATGAATTTTGTATCAATGTAGCTAACCTTGTAGGTATGTGACAAAAATTTTCAAAATTATTTTAAGTGACCAATAATTATACAATAAGAATCACGGTCCCAAGAGCTTTAAAATGATACCAAGATTATTGTTCCAGGATAAATATTAAGAAAGGTATTCACTATCTAAATCTAGGCGTTTTTTAGGCCTTTAATTAACATGTAAACAATAGGAACAGCTGTGACTGCCTCATCTTTCTTTGTTAATGATTTTCATAATATTTATCCTAGTTCAATGAAATTTTCAGGGCTGATAAGGGATATAATTTCCTTTTTAAAAATAAAGATAAAAGTAAAAATATGAATTCTAAATCAATTTATCACAAATTTTATTTTCACAATCATCAATCGACATCAGGCAAAAATCCTGTATATTCAATGAATGCAGAGTTTAAATGTACATTTTATAACATAACTATCAATGTAGCCTATTAAGCTAATCTCCAACTTCTCCAATGAATCAAAGGATTATTCAAGTGTTATTCAAAGTGTCTTCAAAGAGTTATATTTTTACAGATTTAGTCACTAAACTAGCTTGTTATTCAAAAACTAAGTATATCAAAAATCCCCTCTGAATTACAGGGCTGGGCAATATGGCTAAAAAGCCATCGGTTTCTTAAGTCATAGGGTTTAGACCTGGTGTTGTAGTGGTTTAGTCTTGGTTAAGTCCCAGTTTCAGTCCTTACATAGTGTTGACATACCATAGTTTGTCAACACTAGTCGTTATTGAATGAATGAGACAATGGTGAGGGAGGGATGAATGAAGGGTGGGAGCAGGGGATCCACAGCTGTAGGCCTCCCCCCTGCTCAGCGAACTGAACAATCAGGAGGGGGATCTACAGTACCCAGAACCCTCCCCACACTGGGAGGGTTGAGGGGGGGCTAGGGTAGTGGATCCGCGGCTGAGGGCCTCCCCACTACCCTAGGGGGCATGGACTGGGCTATACATGTTTATTATTGAGAAGGGAAATGGAGGAAATTGAGTCCTTGGGGTTTAGTCCTGGTTTAGTCCTGACAGTAGAAACAGTGAGTGGAGAAAAGTGTCAGTATTTGAGCTCAGAGCAGCGTTAATCATAAAAACCACTGAATCAGAAAAGAAAAAGAAAAAAAGCAGATCGTCACGGAGATCAGATCACCATTCGATTTTTATCATATTGCCCAGCCCTATATCTGACCAAATTCTAAACTAAAATAATAAAATAAAACTATACATTTAAACTTGGCGTTATGCATTATTTACATTTCGTCACCATAAAATGTCTTAATGAAAATATACAATGACAGAAATTTGCAATGCATTTTTTCCCATATTAACGTAAATTTGTTCCCTATTCAATTAAGGCCACAGTGCCTGGCCTTAATTGATTGTCAAGTCCTTACAAGTGAGATCGGCAGCCAGAGCAAATTTTGTTACTTCAAAGTCCACTGCGTCATCGTAACTTTCACCTTCATTCTCATTCCAGTAACCGACAACATAAGTTCCACCGGCTTTCTTCTTCATTTTTTCTATTTTTCTCTGATACAAAGTTTTTTGTTGTTGACTTTCGTCATACCAAATATGGCAAATGTGGTGTCCGACGACTTTCCCACTCATTATTTGGTGAATACAGTCTTTTGTGCACTCACTTAGATCAGGGAATTGAGATGAAAGATCCAGGTCTTTGTCTTTCAACTTTTTTTCAACCTTACTTCGATCAAGAGTCATCTTTTTTTGGATCTTTGAGGCCATTCTTTTCAAAAGTTCTTTTTTCAGCACACCACACGATTTGCATCTTCTTTCACGCTGTTTTCTCCTCAAAGCTACACACATCTTAACAACCTCTTGTTTTTTTTCAGGCTGGAGACCGTCAAGGTAGTTCACAACTTTGTTTTTCTGTGCACGTAGCCGCGATGATAAGTAGCAGAGAGTAGCATTTGGAGCGTGATTTTTCGCTGCACTAAACATTCCCATCACTTCCTCTGCATCGATGTTGTGACTCCTAGCTGATCGTGTCTCTTGAAGAAGTTCGTCAGTAATTTGTAGTTCGAAGTACCGACGGTATTGCCGCTCTAAAACGGTGACGATAGCAGACAAACAGTTTTCCATCATTCCTAGAAATAGGTTCACATCTGGTGGTGTCTGCTGGAGTTTTGTCAAAGTTCCATCAGGCTTGAGTTCTTCTCCAAAGAAGTCTTTCTTTGTGGACAGAGTGTCTCTGTGATGGCTTAACAATGAAGGTGTTTATAGTGTCGACTACATTCTTAACAACGCTTATACCATCAATGTGACTTATCTGACTATCTACAGATGTATAAAACTTGGACATCCATGGACCAGTTAGCAACCTTCCCAAGAGTCCCAACACCTGCAGCTCACACAAACCAACAGTGGAATTAAAGTCACCAAGTATACATGATTGAAGTCCACCACATGTGACCACTCCAGTAGATAAGAATTTTGACAAAACATCATTATGACGAATGTAGATGGCACAAATGTGAAATAAAATATGTAATCTATTCCCTCTATAACGAGGAATGAGTCCCTTTGGTAGACCAACATTGTCCAAGTACAGAGTGAATCCCTTTGGATCGCCTTTACCATCTTTAAACCTGAATTTATTCATTGCAAGAACAATGTTGGCCGCAACACAATCTGTCCCAAACAGACTACCTTTCTTTGTTTCAAGTTTCTTAAGAGATGACCGACAAGAGCTGGCAATGGTCTCAAGAGGATGTAGATGGCAGTTAAGCTCATTTAAGCTTTTTCCCCATGTGTCTTCGAGCCGAGTGATAGTTGCATGATTAACCGCCACACGGTCTGTCATAGTATTCTTAATGTGATCAATCATTGTAGAGCGACAACTTTCAAAGTCCACTTTATAGAATTGAGAGTACACTTCAGATAGATGTCTGATCGAATCAGTTACATGAAGTTCATAGTCCTCTGCAAAACCACCAGGCAACTGGTCAATAGAAATGACATAGCATTCAAGTTCACTCGTCAGGTGAACTGCATTGATATGTACTCCTTCTTGGGTTGTAGCATCACCCAATTCTCGTGTCATCATTTCCACTGTATTTCGGTGAGGAACAGCCTCAATAGTTAATCCTAATATTTTGGCAAACTTGTCTATTAAAGGTCCAATATTCCTGGTTGGAACATGACTGACAACACTGTCATAGACAAGCATCCTAATGTCGATTGGAAACATTTTGCCATCTTTTTTCAGCAATGATGATCCACCACTTTTTAAAGATTCTACTTCCTCTTCTAGGATGAGCTTTTCATTTTCTAAGTCTCTTATAATGTCATCTTTTGCTGTGCTTTCATCATTATGCCCAGATTCAGAACAAAAAGTTTCAAAAGATTCACCATGTTTCTTGTTCTTATAGTAGTTCCTAATCTTGCGGTTATTTCGAGCCAACTTTCTGAGTTGTGTTCTAGTTTTCATTAGTTGTTTGAAAGTTTTTGATGACGCAAGTTCATTTCTGAGTCTGGCGATGGTATTGTCTTTTCTCTTGATCACTTGGTTTAAGTGTTGGACCTGTGGACGTCGTCTTATCTTTACTCTGAGATCTTGAATAAAATTTTGGTGCCGCTTTTTCAATTCACTGCTTCACTGCAAGACGTAATCCAATCTTTTTTTCAAGGACATTTTTCTTGGTGTCATTTCACAACTTCTCAACGAACAGGAGACTGGAGATATGAGCACTTGAGAATGTTGTGATGTGGAAGTGTCAGGTAAGGTGCAAGTAATAACTGGTGAAGAAGGTCCAGGCATTTCTGTCTCCTCTGTGTTGGTGGGATCCTTTTTTAGTTCTGCCTTTTTAAAGTCACAAAACTGTTCACATATTTGGGAAAATGTCATCATATCAGTATCACGACTGAGGTTTTTCCCCATGGTTTTGTCTACAAGGCTCATGAGCTGGCACTTGAAATCCAAATCTTTCTGACAAAACTTGCATAGTTTTTGCATATGACCTGCCATTTTGTATAAACAACAGCAAGACATGGCCATTCTTTAGAATACTGTCATTGTCAGGAACAGGACTGAATTCATCTAGCAAATACTGGTGGCTCTTTCCAGGTTTAGATGTCACCAGCTCCTTCTTCTTCTTTCTCTTCTTCCTCAGAGGCATGACTATACACATATGAAAGGGAAAAAAAACAAACAATAGATCCTGTTACTCCTGAAAATTGGTGCAAACCATAAATACTAATTAAATGTTTCGATTTTATTTATTGAAATATATTTTTATTTACTGTGTTTAGTACCTTCTAGACACATGTGCAGGTATAATGTCCTCACACTGGCCAATGTTGTAGGTTTTGTTGGAGAGCGCTGGGTCTTACAGGGGCAGGTGGAGCCTCAGCTGGATCGATGAGGTGGATCTGTCTGAAGCCTACGGTGGGGCAGCAAGGGAGAGCTCCTATAGCTCAGAGTCTAGTGTGCCTGGTGGAACGTCGACTGCTGCATGAGAACAATACCAGAGCGTTGTAAAGGAAATTTAACCATTAATGACTTAAAAAATGGCAAATCATAAACATGATTACTGATAATGTTGGTGTAATGAGCCTCAGGGCTGGACATATGCAGAGCAAGTAATGTCCTCTGAAAAGAAAAATAAATATTATTACATTTATAATTTAATTTGGTCTTTTTTACTTGTTATATCTATAATCTTGGTTGAAGTTATAGATCAGATATTCAATTTATTCATAACTACTGATGATAAAAATACCAAAACAATTTAAATTTCACCAAATAAGCCTAAACGTGTGTTCCCATTGTTTAAACTAGGCAAAGCAGTAAGTAATGATGTCATGGCTCACGTATGAACAATACCAAAAAATATGCCATGGAAATCAGTCAACATCCACCAAGGCCCAAAATGCACAGAATACCAAATATAATCAAAGATATATTCATTAGCAACAGATAATAGTCAAAATGTACAGATGATGGCGTTTGGGAAGTCATAAGCGAGTTGTGTTTTGAACTCAATTTGAGTGGATGCCGACACCATTTTTTGGACTTTTGCGGGTGTAAGAAAACCATTTGCGGATCATCCAATCATGCTAAAACTTCACAGATATGTACTAAAATATATGGTCTTTTGGAAGTAAATGATAATAAGAGCGAAGTTACTCACCTTTGATAAGAATTTTTGGACGAAAGTCGACATAGCTTTTCAAGGCTCGTAGTGGTCGGACGTGAAAAACGTGAAAGACGAGGTTGACCCGGAAGTGGTTGTCTACGTCTCTACCAAAGGTCATGACAATGCGTTGCCAGATAAGCTTGTTAGCCCTCTCACAAAACAGCATACCGCAGCGAGCGGTGGCCAGAGTGGTTTCAGCAGGTGGGGGCGAAATTTGGAGCAGCTAGCAGCACCTATTGTCACATACCTAAACTTTGTGTTGCTGTTTTGGACACTTTATGACCCCATGACCCAAATTGATGTGATTCTCGAGCAGTGATTCATGGACATTTTTATTTTCCCACTCACTCTGCACCTGATTGAACAACTTTGAAATGATTAATTGTGGTCTCTTCATAAAGAGAGATGCCCCAAATTCATGAACATGACACTAAGAACACCACTCCCCTCATTATCTTCACCTTTACATTATATTGTCTGTGTAGGTTCTCAGTCGTACAGGAGTTGTCCATTGCAGGCCAAGGCCATCTTTGGAGTAAGATCGAAAGATTCCACACTTCAACTACAGAGTACAGATGAAGACTGAAGAATATTGGCCTACGATTTACATCATATTGACTATGTAAATACAAAGACACACCTCTAAACTTCCTTATATGGGCATGACAAGGGCATGAGGCAGTCCTCATTTACATTTACTCGAGTACATGTGAGTAACTTTGAAGTATTTAATATGTGTATGCTACTATTTTTTAAATACCGTTACTCTTATTGTAAATAGCCTCCTGTATTTTGTCTAAAGTCTCTTCTCTGATTACGACAGGTGTGACTCAGAGCAGCAGCTAACGAGCTGCATGCCTCAGCTGTGAAAGTTAATTTACACTAACTATCTCTGCTCTATACCACCTCTGATCACTTTCATTCTCTCAAAAAATATATATTTTTAAATGAAATCATTTTTAGAAACACATTACACATGCTGTGTAACACTTCCATTTTGACTATGATAATATTCTAAAACTGCAGATTTTCTGTGCGTAAGAGTCCTCCTGGCTGTTCTTGGGATTCGTTCTTCCAGAAGAACTCTTTCAGCTAAGAACAAATGTTGTGAACGCCAAAAACTTTCTTAATTCAGCCTCAACAAATTTGTGCGTAAGTTTGTTTCATAAATGAGGCCCATTGTTCTTTCTGAAGAGTTAAGCATGTTTGAAAACAGGGAGCAACACTGTCACAGTAATGTAAACAACTCCAGAGTTCGGTAATGTGATGTCATATTATGAGATTTGCATTAGGTTTTTTCCATAATAAACTAATGGAGGTTTTAAAAAGGTAAAACATTGGAGTTATCATTCAAATAAAAGCATTCTGACCCTAAGTTAGATGTATGTACCAGCAGTGACTCAGCAGCTACCGGAGTGTTTCCTCTGCTCTTTTCTCTACTTTTTATGATGTTTCTCGCCAATGTTACTCTATGGACAACGCTTGCTAGCAGCAGCAAACATGGCGGATTTCCATGGTAACAGTGGATTTTCCCGAACCCTATATACTGTAGTTTACAATAAAAAACGGCCTTTAGTGAGTCTTGCCCAAGGACACAACGACGAACAAACAGATCTACTGGTCAGAGTTGGGAACAAACTGTCAACCTTTGGCTTTAGTGGGCAAATGCTCTACCACTGAGCCACTTCCACTGATGATTAACCATTTCAACATGCTTTCTATAGAGGGTACTGCAAAAGCTAGCACTTGACAAAATTACAACAAAAAATGTAAAACTTGAATGTCTAATTCTTCATTATATGACAAATTATGTTGGAAATTAGCTTTTGCAATTTATAATGGGCTTTGTTGCATTGGTGATGGTCATAATTTGCCCCAAAAATATGTTATCTCTCTTACCACAAGTCTCCAAAATGCCAGGACTTGATGCTGGTTAAAGGCATGGCTGCGACTAACAGACCTTAGGCCCATCTGTTCCCTCTGATTAAAGGGGAGTGTAAATATCTCTCTGGCCAAATATTGATATCAATTCAATGAGTCTGTAACACTGTGTGTCTTTTTCCCCCTTCTGTGTGGATGTAGGTGGAGGTATGATCACTTGAAAAAATAGAACATTTTAATTATCTTTTTCAAGAGAAAGAGTACAACTGTGAGAGATAAAGGCCCTATGCTCCTAAGTGTTTTATTTAATCTAATTATAAATCATTTGTACATGCTGCATGAATGTGAAGTGATCTTGAATGTTATGAAATTCACCCCTTTGGATGGACGTTAGAAACTGGATGTTAGAAGAGTGTTAAAAAAGTTAGGACACAACTGTCAATTTAATTTACTTTCTCCCTCTTTCGTCGCTTGTGAACAAGAAAATCAGGAAGAGGGCCTTTAATCATTCACCCACAAAAAGTGCGGATAAAGCTCTCACTTATTGTTGTTATTCTCTTGAGCAAGACACTTTGCTTCCTGATTGGTCTAACTTGACAGAAGAGGCAGCCGACATTCCCTTGCCACACAGTTGACCATAGTGTAACATTTTACAAGACCAATTACCAAGACACAGCAGGTGAAAATATGGATTCATCATCTTTTTGAGATTTACATTTGGGGAGACCGGGGAGGATTGTAACAGAGTCCAGATAAGTGTAAGATGATCAATGATGTGTTTTAGACATTTACATTTGCTGACAATGTCACAAGATTCCCAAAATATTAAAATGTGTTTCTACCCTCTTTTCTCATGCAAAAAAGAGTCGTAACAGAGGTACTCTTTGGTTTGACACCTCCTCATGGTGTTTGTGTTGCAATTATATGACTCAATCTTATGAGCTGCCATTTGTAGCCAACAAATGTAGGTGTTTTGTGTAAATGTTTGAGAGTCATACGGTAGCTCGAACCATCAGTGGCAAGAGAAGGGAATGTTATTTGTATAGAGCTTTTTTCATATGACAGAAGTCACACCCAAAGCACTTCACACATGCAAGGGAGCGGGGCTCATTCACTCAATGCTGATGGAGATACATTTGTAGCCACAGTTTCCCCTGGGGCAGACTGACAGAAGCGAGGCTGCTCACATCTGCGGCAAAGGTCCCTCCAACCACAACCAACCACTCACACATATGCATTGGGTGAAGTGTCTTGCCCAAGGACACGACAGTCTGCACCTGCAGGAGCTGGGATTTGACCCCCCAACTTTCCGATCATGAGACGACCCGCTCTACCATCTGCGCCACAAGTTACAGCCCTCAAGCAAAAAGTGTTACAATCATCCCTGGTTTCTCTTTCTCCCACATACCTACGCCCGTGCACTGTTTATTGATTTTAGTTCAGCCTTCAACACCATTGACCCAGTCAAACTGTTTAATAAACTCACGGACATGGACATTGATATTTCTTTGTGCCACTGGATCAGGGGCTTCCTGTCGGAAAGGACACAGAGGGTCAGGATGAGTGGCCTCTTATCCCACCCTCTGACTCTCAGCACCGGTGCCCCCCAGGGGTGTGTCCTATCGCCCTGGTTGTTCTCCCTCTACACAAACGCTCTCACATCCTCACACAGCTCTATTTCCATCCTCAAATATGCAGACGAGACAACAATTATCGGTCTCATCACTGATGATAATGAAAAATCCTACCGTGAGCAGGTCACCCAGGCAGTCACTTGGTGCCACAACAACAACCTACAGCTCAAAACATCAAAAACAAAGGAACTCATTGTAGACTTCTCACACTCACCCACACCCAAAACACCCATCTCCATCAGCTCTGAAGACATAGCCATCACTGACTCCTTCAAATTCCTTGGGAGACACATCAATAACACACTCAAATGGAAGCTACACTCCACAGAAATCTACAAAAATGCCAACAAAAGACTGTTTTTTTTTCAGACAACTCAAAAAGTTCAGGGTCAGACACAACATCCTCCTTCAGTTTTACACAGCAATAATTGACAGCATTCTAACATCATCAATCATCGTCTGGTACGGAAACTTGGGCAGTCACTCACGCACAAAACTCCAGCGAATAATCAACAAATCATCCAAAATTACTGGTCACACTCTCCCATCCATAGACACGCATCACACAGAGAGCAATAAAAATCACCTCAGACCCAACTCACCTCTGACACAGGAGATGTGAGCATGATGTGCTGTACCGGAAACAAATTCCACCAACTCTGTTGTGTGGCCATTAATACATGATTCTGATTCACATCTTAGTTGTAATGTCCAAGTAAAAATCGACCAAACTCAGCCTTTCCAACGTTTATTCTACTACATTTTGTCAACTTGTGCGTCAGAGGTCAATACAACATTGCCAGGGTCGACTGTGTTTCCTACGAATATCCATTCACACGTTTCATCCATTCACATGTTTGATCCACTTGACGACGTGATGTGACCAACGAGACCCTGTAACCAATATGGTCATGTCCTTTGTGAGAGACTTCAGGGGCAAAAGTCCATGAGGATACATTACTAACCTTTAAAGACTCTTCTCTCAAAGAGTTACGTAGCTTCTTCAATCATGACGGAGGCTCGGACGTCATTACTGAACCTTTTTGTTCAGGTTTTATTCAAAACAAAGGGGCCACTCAAATTGGTCGTTGCATTTGAATCAAGATGGCAGACAGACACCAACGGTAGAACAGTTCCTTCACAATAAAACACTTCCAGTCCACCAAAATAAAATCCTGGTACTTAATACATTTCACTGTACCTATTTTTGTAATACAGTTTTATAATAATGCACAATCATGTTAAATTCAATTAATAATCATGTGGACATTTTCTTTAGCTGTTACATATAAATAAGTCACAACAATTACACACTGACAACAACATCTCTCAGCTCTACTAGTGTTACAAACACCAAACTTTCCAGTCTTGTACTTGGAGTGATTTAAAAAAAAATCTAATTCCTAGCCTGATTTATCAACTTTTGAACAAACCCCAAAAGAGAAAGCAAAACTTTTATTTGAAATTGTTTCTTTTTCCTATTCACCTGCAGTGTCTACTAAGTTAACAAAAACACAGACATATTGAACAACTTTTATTATAACTACTAATTTATTCCAAAGTAATTTGAGCTGCATGAGCATAACCATCATGTTCAAACATGGCTGCCTCCCGTCTGTCAACCATTTTCTGTTTGGGCATGCATTTATGCATAAAATATGTCGCTGCGTCTAATTTAGCCCGCTCCAAAATGACTGGGTGTCCAGACAGCTATCAGATGTAGTCAGTCCCACTTGGAGATGGATAAATAAGGAGCAATGAATGAGCCAAGTGGAGCATTTCTCCGCCAACGTACCCTCCGCATAATGAGTTGGACTGTCCCACGAGTTTTGGGATCAGTCTAAACGCTGGGTGTAGCCTATCAGCGTGTGTGTTTTAGTGCGTGAATGAGGTCTGCGTCCCAGGGGAGTTCGGCTAAGTCTAAACGCAGCGTAAGAGGATTTGACTTTTCCGTTGCGGCGGTAATGAGCTGCGATAAACAAAGGCAGATATGTCGGACTCAGACACGAATAATGCGGGGCAAAAACACAGGTTTTACAATGTCACAGCGGCTATTAAAAAGATTTCCCATGAGTCTCTGGGGCTGGAGCAGGACGGGAGTGACGGCCGCTCACTGCCACTGGGGGGCAACAAAATAGTTATGGAAGACAATCGCTCAAACAGGTCATGGTGGCACGCGTCAACGGGGAAGTGAAATACTCGGACAATGTCATGTTTCAAAGGTCAGAAAGTTGGTCAAATAAAGAAAAGACTTAGTTTTAGTTCATGAAAATCTTTGCAAAAGAAAGGTAAATTCAACAACATAGACCCATGGTGTATAGCAGTTATGCCCAAAGTGGGGGTCAGAAGCACTGAGCTGGGGGTCCCAAGATGATTTCCAGATATAAAAAACACAATATTGATAGTGTATTTAATATAATTCTTATTTAAAAACAGGTTTGTGAATTGAGGTCAAGTAACATTGCAAACATTGCAAATATTAGAGAGATTTCAACTTTGAAATTGATCTACAGGTATATTTGATGCTAAAGTGGCATAAATGGTAGAGTGGGACGTCTTGTACCTGGAGGGTTAGCGGTTCAAATCCTACAGGTACATGCTGTCATCGTGTCTTTGGACAAGAAACTTTGAATGAGAGTGTGAATGGGTGAGTGGTTCCTTGATGCAAAGCACTTTGAGCCTAAAGTAAGTAGAAAAGTGTTATGAAAAGCCTAGTTGATGGTTGAGCGTTCAGCCCTCGTGTCTGCGTTGAATGCACCTGGCAACCAATCAGAGAGCTTGTAGCAGCAGCTGCTTCACGAGCATGTCGCAGATGTGCACCTCCTCCTAAAAGTCACTTTGCATCAAATGTCAGAGCTGTGATTGGTTGATCCACGTGCAACACAAGGAGACAGACAACAAACACCTTCAGTCTCCCACTCAGTGATTTTCGATGAATATATAGCTGTCCTGTTTTAGTGCTTTAGTGTTTTCACTTTTATGTTATTAAAATAAATATATAAAATGCATTGCAACGTGAACTCAGAGGAGCAACACAGAAGTTCGAACAATTTGGCCTTGTGTCATGAGAGCAGCAGTATGCAGAGCAAAGCTGGCCACAGGAGTATAGCCTTCAATGTAACCACCATTGATTGACAGTTTTTACAGTGGGGGTCCTGGATTGTTTGCATGGTAATTTTAGGGGGTTTTCTGTATTCATTTACTCTGCATTTCAGAGTCTGCAATTGCTTTTCATATAAATGCACTTTCTCATCCAATTTCCTCCTGTTTCGTCTGCTTTGGGCTTCCTCTGACCCACCTCCACAGCAGCAGATTCCTCTCTCAGCCTCCACAGCATCTCCCAACTCATCCTCTTCAATGTCTATCTGTATTGCCTTTCTGTATTTGGAGCAATCCTGTAATTTCTGCTCCACTGAAGTGTTCTATATTTCCTGGATTTTGTTGCATAATGAAATCAGAGGATCTGTTCTGAGCAGTGCTGCAGCCAAACTGTGCGATGCCATACATTTGTTAGCATGCCATGACCCAGCAATAACTGCTTGTTAACCAACCACCAACCAGCCTTTTTTTCATTATTGTAAGTTATCAAACATGAAAAAAAAAAACATGCCCATTGTAAGGGTCTCATGTCCAAAAAGGTTATACAAGTTGCTTTAAAGTAACAAAATGTTTTTCTCAATGGTGTTTCAGATTAAGTTCCTTGGGTACAAATTTATTCAAAAATCAAAAAATTAATTTAAAACTTCACAAACTTCAATAAAATCAGAAAGCCTTATCTCATGTGGACACCAGCATAGCATTTATTGATACCACAAATAAGTTATTGACTGCAAATTTGTCATGTTGCCCTTGGAGAAGTTGCATGGACTTTGCCAAAAAGAACCCATTGCGCCTCGACACTTTCTCGCATATGCTCCTATATAACGAGCCGTTGTCCTCGTGTGGCTCCGGCCCAGGTCCAGTTCAGGCCACCCGTCATCAGTATGTATGTCATGCTGAAACAGGCGTCATTTGCTTTCCACGCCCAAGATGAAAAGCTGCCACTCTTGTATCTGTCAGCTCCGGCGCGGCGCCCATTAACTTAGCATAAATACCAGTGTGGGAATACAGCCCCTCACCCCGGCTTTTCAACGCGCTCAGGTTGCCTGGGAACAACACACACGTTCAGCTAAATCATTTTCAGGCTAAAATTAGTTTTTCAGAGGGGAATAAAGAAGTCACCTGGTCATAATCAATTAAACTTTTGACTGCATTATTTTTTCGAGTGCCGGAGCTAAACTTTGTATTTCTTCACGTGCTCCTGATTAACTTGGTGATTTGTACCACGGAGCGCATTACTCCTGTGCTGTCCTCTGTCCACTGGCTTCCTGTGACTTCCAGAATAAGCGGATCGCATACAAAATTTTTTGACTACCAAACATCATTCAAAGATGGCTGAAAGCAGCGAAGAGAGCAATGATTTGAACCATTTCAACTCAATTGATGATTTAAAGTGTTTTTGTAGTCATCTGAATGTAAAATAACCTAAAGATAGTCTCTCTTAATGCAATTGGCTTGTATATGTAACACTCCCCAAGCTTAAGTTTGTCCAGAGAGATCTGCCTGGCTGTGATCTGGATATCGCTAGAACTCAAATTTTCTATCAACTACACCCCATCCAATTCGACAAAGCAGAAGCGTATATGATAGATTGGGATGCAGGCAGGATGAGGTGTCCTGGAGAGCATGTTTCACAGGACTTTTAATGTCTCTTCTCTTCGAGTTTCGATGGATTGCGGATGTCAATTCAGGAGGATTTAACTCGCTGGTCAATTCTGACTTTGGACTTTCTTTATGTGTCTGCTTTATCTCTGTGCCCTCCTCTGTGTGTTTGTTTTCACGTTTGTGTTGTTAAATTAAAAATTAAAATAAAGAGTTAAAAAAAATAAAGTGTGTTTGTAGTCGTGGATTGACTGTTATATATTTAGGACCGACAGCACATACAGTATCAATCGATTTGTTTTTGTAACGCCCAATATAGTAGAATCTGATCATAACTTTTGGCTTGTTTCCACCTGCCCTACTCTACACTGCTCTACTCTTCTCTACCTGCCTTTGAAGTGTTTCCATCAGCCCACTTTCCTGCTAACTGGTACTTTTTTTCATACCTGCTTGGCCCTGGTCCTAACCAGGCCAAGAAGGTACTGTTTTTATGAACATACTATACAGCACACAGCTAAGCCATATCCCCACTGCAAAAAGTGACATCTTGAAATCAGCATATTTGACTTTATTTTGAGTAATTATACCTCGCCAAGAATAGTTACCTGCAAATGGAACACAAAAAGCACAAAAAAATAGCTAATAAATTAAAATGTACTTGAAATTATATGATTTTTCTTATTTTAAGTACAACAATACTTCAATTGGCAGATAACTTTTCTTGGCAAGTTAAAATTACTCAAAATAAAGTCAAGTTTAACTCATCATGATATCACTTTTAATATGGATACAGGAGCAGACTCTACAAATAATGGAAATAAAACCAAGCCAAGTAGAGTAGAGCTGAATAAGGCAGAGTAAAGTAGGGTAGGGCAGGTGGAAACGAACCATATGATGAATTGCACATATATTTTTAAATGGAATGTAATATTTCTTATTTGCTTGTATTGCCTTTGATTGTGAGGCGCATTGAGTTGCCTTGTGAAATACATGGTGTAGATCCCTGATATAGAACAATATCTACTAATGTATACGTGATGATGATGGTGTCTGTCAGTCGACTTGGCCAGAAAACTGTGTGTAATGTCTCCGTCTTCTGTAACTTCCGAGAATAAATAAATCATGATTTTGAACATATTAACACAGTATTTTATGAGCTAATTGAAAACATATGAATTATCAAACCCCTCTCACTTTGCATACTGTGTGTTTTTCACATACAGTGTTTACATACAGCATGATTTATTTCTGCAATGATTAAATGTATGGAATATTTACATATTCATTGATAAATGCACACAGCCAAACAAATAAAAACACCCAATTAGTTTGAATTAGTCTTCTCTAATTAACTGTTAATTTAATTTATTAATTTACTTTATGAATCACAATGATTTCAGTCTGCAAATATAAAAGCTAGAGTCAGGGGCTAGCCATGCTGCGGGACAATTTGTAATAATCAAAAAGGAAATATGATTAAATTCTACCTGAAGGCGAGAATAAAGTTTGTTGGGAGAAGCTATTAGGGAAGGGACTTTAGGGAAGGGCCATTTGATTCATTAATCACAGGAAATTAGCAGGTTTCATCTCACTTTACTTTAGCAGCACAGCACCTTTCTCAGTTTCTCAGAGACGCACATCAACTTGGTGAAAACATCGAAGCTGCTGGAGTTTAGCTCTGTCTCTCTCTCGGACACATTTGCCTCACTTTACACGCTAAAGACTTTTATACTTTGTAGCTTATTGTTACTTATATACAGTATACACTCAAAGCTTATGATACAATAACGGAATAAAATAGGTACTAGAACGTCCTTGGTTTGTTCAAGGATATTTTGTATCCTTATTGGCCTAGTGAATTGATAAACGTCAGCATTTATTCAATAATAGGTTGTGTTGACTATTTCAGTTGGAGGCCAGGAAACAATACAACTCAATGGGAGATAAATAGTTTTTGAAAGAAATAAAAAGACAAATGTTTTCCCTGATCAATATCTGACATGACATGACCTGCCGTATTATTCTCATGACTAAAAGACATTTCTACTGACCAGTATCATACACATGTTTTTGAATATGCTCACAACTTTTGGACACCTTCATGAGAAAATAATGAGACCTTTTTTTATATGTGCTGATAGAGAAGACATTGAACGTTTTTGATTCATGTGGTTTGGCCCAGGAATTACAGATACATTAGCTCTAAAGCAAGATGAATTCTTAATTTGTCATTTCACAACCACACGGGAATCCATCTTGTACCACTCGCGCCTTCAATGTCTGTACCGAGCCAGCAGTGGTTTGGGCCAATCATTTTGCAGTATTGTGGTTTAGGTCAGGATATCTGGGTGTTACGAATGTAAGTAGTGCAGAGATTAAGTAAAATAAAACATGGACGGACACGTAGCCGCTGCTAACAAATCTGTTTTAGCAGAATCCATGATTTTCCTTAGGAAAGAATAACAGCAGGAGTCGCTTTGTGCATTTTTACCAATTGGATGTAGCAGGCGCTTCACCCAATCAGCTCAAAGTATTCTGTTGAATGTCCCTCCTTTCCGCAGACAGATTTGACAGGAGCAATCCCATAATATTGTGGCGAACACAATCAAGAGTGCTACATATTATTATTCTGACTGACAAGGTTTGCAATAAAGCCTAATTTTGAGAAAAGAGGCTTTAAAGTTTTCTAAAGTATGCTCATGTGCATGTATTTCGCCCCGTACTTCCATGGCTGGCGTCTTCTACAAACAAATTGACAATATTTTTATTACACACTCACTGTCACTGTAAGGCCATGTTATTGTAAGTTCCAGATGAAGTCTGATGACTCGAGAAAACAACATAAATAGACAATAGAGAGGTAACGAGCCCTATTAAGTATGAGTAGGCTAAGATGTTTTCCAACCTTTAGTACCAAGAGAGGAGGGACTTAGAGGTTAACACCTCCTTCTGGTTTACTCTTAAGAGACCCATGAGTGCGTTTAAGTCGTTATTCGCTGAGGAAGATCTACTGACACTGCAACTACAGAGTACAGATGAAGACTGAAGAATCTTGACCTACTGAGAACCTACACAGACGAACATAAAATAAACGTTGCAACGTGTGAGTTTGGTGTATGTTTTACTCAACATTGACCACTGCATGACAATTCAATTCCCTGTATAAAGGCTATAATGATATTTTGGACAATACTACAAAATACCCATTGTTATGCATATTGTCACCATTATCGTAACATGCAAATAACTACAAACTACTTTTGAAATGCCCCAAGTTTGCTCCTATATGCTCCTGCTCTGCTAATGATGCTGCTCATCTGAAACACCAACCTATAGTAGTCCATATTGTGCGCGAGTGTGACTGTGGAAGCATATATATATAATGATGTGCCTTTATCTCCTCTCTCCATGCCTCATTAATCCTGAGTGGGGACAGCAGTCAGGACATATATTTAACCCGGTCACTTACTGCAGGAGCCAGATATGTGCTGTCACCAATCAACCGTGAGGCGAGTGCACAGACTATTGGCCAGTATCAAAGGGAGAGAAAACGGACCTGCAAAACTAATCCGTCATCAAATCCGTCTCATCTTTATAAAGTCACTACTGGCACCATGTGGCTACGCAGGTTCCGCTAAGATTAGCTTAGACCCATTCAAATAATGATATTTTCTAAAGATTACGTGATGGACAGTGATTTCCTAATAGATTATCACTCACTGCGTGTTAACAACTTGATGTAGGATGTAAATACTTAAAGAGAGCCTAAACAAGCGTGCCAGAGCCTTACTCAGTGCTTAATTTGATCCGGCTTTTGGGGGAACGCATTCCGGGAAATCGGAATTTTGAGCTTTATTGGATCCGGGAAATAAAATACTCCAACAACTTTTAAATATGCAATTATTTTGGGCTGTTCCCCCATAAAATCCACCCAGTACACAAGTGTTCCTGAAAATCTGGATTTACAAATTAAGCACTGGCCTTACTCCACCCACAATCAAAAAGCGCTGCGAAATGGGCGCTCTCAGGGGCTTTGGGGTGACGTGTGGGAGTGAGTGTGTGGCCGGGTGTAGCGCATTACAGCAAACGTATGATTTAGAGGCAATATTTCATCTTGCAAACTTAACAGGAGTGTTTGCTCTATCATAAATGTACAATCTGTGGCTGAGTGTAAAGAAAAGTGACTTTGAAATTGTTTTATACAACATAAACATGAAATGAACGTGATGCCTGACGAGACACTGTGACTTTGTCCCCTAGTGTCTCTGTAGATTTGTTCAAATTCCTCTTGTTTTGTATTTGTGAAGAAAAAAAAAAAAAGCAAGAATGAGCCCTTTGATATGCCATTGGAGCAGGATCACTGACCCAAGTGACCGGTACTGTCAGAGCCTGAAGAGGGAGCAATACAGACAGTTTTTAGCACTAAATTAAGATTTCTACAAATATTTACTAACATGTCAAAATAAGGACAAGGACCTGTAGACAGCTCTATGAGACACCAACATACAACAGTTTGTGAGCAAAAAAAAAAAGTAGATTTGAGGTTTAGTTGCTCTTTAAGTGGAGGAGACGTCTGTGTTTAGAAAGTTTGACTTGGAGCTAAAGGCAAAAATGCAATAAAACATTTACAACATAAAATTAAAACTATAGACAAGACGATTGTGCTTCTGTAGTTTACTTCACATTTGCGGCACGATTTTAAATTTCATAATTCATCAAATCATCATTAGCCTCCATTTTCAATATAAACTTGCTATAAACACTTTATAATCACAGTATTCTCACAGTATTTATACATCCTATATCCAGTTATTAATGTTCATCCAGCACAAACTCACTTTCCACCACATAATCTTATCATTATTCGAACGTGTCTAAACTAATCTTAATACAGACAGGAAGTACTGGTCCAAACAAGGTTAGAGGAACTAGCACAGCCACATCGTGCAACAAGCCAATTGACCACATTATGAGAAATATACATTTTGAGCTTTTACTGTCATGGTGTCCATGTTGTTCTTTGTGAGAAATCAAACCTCAAGCTCATTCGCTCTTGAACTGTATACTGAATGACCAGGATCAGTGGATTCTTTCTGCCTTTCTGGGGATATTCCAAGATAATGCCAAGGTTCATCAGGCTCAATTTGCGAAAAGGTGATTGAACGAACATGGGATGTAATTTTCACACATGGGGGCCGATCTTGCAGCACGTAGGCGCAGGTTGCATATCGTAGAGCGCACTCTGCTGGTGCAGTGAGTGGGCTGGGCTGTGCCACCATTGGTCAAAACCCATAACCAATCAAAGATTGGTTATGGGTTTAAATAGTTGAACCCAAGAACGGTTCAACTATTTAAACAGAAACAATTTGTGTACGAATAATACAAATTGTAATAAATGAAAAAAACCTGATATACCTCCATGAATAATTCTAGTTAAGCAATTTTAAATATTTGAGAACACAAAGTTGTAAAATAAAGTTTGTAGCCCTCTGTATAGGCCTATATTTATTTCTATACTATACAATATTCACTCTTTAAAATGCACTACAAATACTATATTTTATATTATACATAGACATACATAACACTAGGCTATACAGCATTGCAACATCGCAATAAGGTCACTATGCACATAATGGCCAAATGGTCTGTCTTGCTCCATATATTACGCAGCCAGGTTTTCAACCTGCAGCGCACCAACGCCCATGCAATGACCCGCAGTCTCCACACGGAGGCAGCAGATTCACACATACCGTGCTCACCAAAAGCTATTGTCTGCCTTCATTTAAATACCTTATGCCCTTCATGTCTACGGCATAAAGTGTGCATGTAGCTCTACATTACACTCTATGGGGGCGCGACAGTAGCGGGGAAGGTTCTGTTTAGCGTTAGCCCTGTAAAACCTCTGTGCATGTCACTGAAAGGCGAGTTAATTGGCGCAAATGTCACAAGGAAAAGGAGAGGTTCTCATAATCAATGTCTGTGTATTAATAATTTCATTTTTATTCGTTTTAGTGGCCTATTGTTGTTATTGTTATGTGTTATTAATTGTATTATAATTAATCCTGTGCTTATTCTTCGCGATTATTCATATTAGCCTATCAATATTCCTTGAACGAATATGGGCGGTGGGGCTTGCAACAATCCACACCTCACTCTTCCTCATTCATCTAGAGCTCCGGCCCCTGTCAGAACGGCGAAGTCTTGGGCACACCTGTCACGTGCGTTTGCAACTTCTCACCTGGGCTTGCCACCTACTCTGCATGCAAGATCGGCCCCTTAGAGCTCTCACCTTACAAAGACCTGAAACCATTGGGGGGAGTTAATTTGCGCAATTTTGAATAGTATTCATTGTGCTTTGTTTTGAAACCACTCTAAGTGGCTAAATGCAAAGATGTCTCATCCATTCAGCCGATATCATCCATATAATAATAGTAAGTCATTTTTTACACTGTAATATTGCAATTAACAACATGAAGTAGCTACAAAACAGAATTATCAAATTCTCGGATGACACTATTATTGTCAGTCTTCTGTCTGCAGGTGACAGTCCAGCGATCTACTTTGACGAGGTAGACAACTTCAGGGAATTGTGCGAGGAGCATCACCTGCTTCT
>OMNZ01046520.1:7959-25531 GCA_900303255.1 Lesueurigobius sanzi | reverse complement strand
AAGTCTGCTTTAGACACTATACTTTTGATTTTAGCAATGTTTTTCAGATGGTAAAAAGCTGCTGATATTATTGATTTAACGTGGCTGTTTAAGTTCAGGTCTGAGTCCATGATTACCCCTAGATTTCTAACCTGATTTTTAGGTTTTAGAGAGAGGGACTCGAGATGACTGATGACAATTTCTCTTTGCTTCTGTGGGCCGAAGACAATAATTTCAGTTTTGTCTGAGTTTAGCTGGAGAAAGTTATTTTGCATCCACACACTGATCTGTTCCAGGCAGTGACAGAGTGAGTCTACAGGCTCATGTTTACCTGCCGTCAGTGACACGTAGACCTGAGTGTCGTCTGCATAATTGTGGTAGGACACATTATTGCTGCGTATTAGCTGACCCAAAGGAAGCATGTATAGATTGAATAAGAGGGGTCCTAGGATTGACCCCTGGGGAACCCCACAGGTCACGGCCATTTTGTCTGAGACACAGTTACCAATTTCAACAAAGTATGTCCTGTCCTCAAGGTACGACTTGAACCAGTTTAGAGCAGTACCCGAGATACCCACCCACTTTTCTAACCTCTGTAACAAAATCACATGGTCCACTGTGTCAAAGGCAGCGCTCAGGTCCAGCAGAACTGAGACTTTGCCTGCGTCGGTGTTGAGACGTAAATCATTAGTCACCTTAATCAGTGCAGTCTGATCAAGTCACCTTGATCAGTGCAGTCTGATCAAGGTGACTAGTTTGAATTAGTTCAAACTTGTCTGACTAACATACATATCCATAAATAATAAACTGTAAATTTTGTCTGTCTTGGTCGCAGAATTGAAAAAAGAAACACAGACACTGGCAGACACGTGATCTGCGGCGAGAGGAATGTAGTGAGCTGTGTGTCTGAATTGCCAACAAAATGAGTACTATACCGTGCAGGGCTATATAGTATATGAGTAGTTCGGGGGGTATCAACACATCAGCTCACAGTTGTCGTATTTCCGAGTCAGTTCTTTCTTACGAGTATGTAAAAACGAAGCCCAGACTTTTGTCACGAGTAAACAATGGTTCAGATAATACAGGAACGTTAACTTGCTAGCGCTCCATGCAAGTGTTATCAGCTCTTGCTTGTGTTTTCCCTTAAAGAATGTCACATGAAAACTTTTTTAATGATTAAAATACTATACATTTCCAGGATAAAGTAATCGCAGAGCCAGTGTGCCGTTTGTTGGAGGCAACACTTCGGAGCACCCACCTCCCGAGCCGAATGGGAGCTCTTCATGGTGTGCTGTATGTGCTGGAGTGTGACCTGCTTGACGATACAGCCAAACAGCTCATCCCCACAGTCTCGGAGTACTTGTTGTCTAACCTCAAGGTTATTGCACAGTAAGTAATGACTTTCTCAATTAAAGGGAAAAGTGTTCAGTCAACATTAATTTATCATATAAATATTAAGTGTACTAAATTGATTAATTAACCTGTACAGAAGTCTTATCTTATCTGTCAATCTGAACCGTGCTGGGCTCAGGTTCGACTGGGTAGGGGTCCCCCGAATGTGGCCAGATAAGTAACAGGTCTCCATGGTAACACAGCTAACACTGAGGGAGAGCTCTCTACTCCTTCGGCTCACACGCAAAGTATGTTCCCTCCTTCACAGCGTTGGTAGACCAAGCGCAGTCAGTGCACTGTAATGGTAGTAGGCTAGCTCACCATGGTGTCGGCATTGTTCAGCTGAAGAGAAAAGATGGAAATTGTATCCTACAGGCTGTAGCTGGCATAAATGAATAGCCTATGATTCCATTATTGGAAGCTGCTGCTCAAGCCATAAAACCGGACAAATGCTTAAAAGGCTTAAAAACCGGACTGTCCAAACGAAACCTAGCCTGGCCTTAGCCATCCATAAACTCTGGTCAATTATCATTTTCCCTACATGTACGTCTGGGTCTGATCTCAGTGGCTGCGTTAACATCGGTTGAATTGCGTCGGACCATTCAGCGAGCGGGGGAGGCGGGTGTTGTAGGCCAGATTAGCGAGTGGGTAAAATCAGATCCAATCGTTTCAAACTTTAAAAGGAGTTGACTCCTCCCACCTGAAAACGGAGATCAATTGTGTAGGGCCAGACCCTCTGTACGAAATGAGTACGAGGGGATGGTAGGACCAGGCTAAACGAAACCCAGATCTGATCATAAATGTTATCATGTGGGCAAACCGAGCTCAAGGGGTGTTCGGATAGACACTCTTAGAGTTACACCCTTAGACTAGACCAGAGGTCACGAAATAGCAGGCTGGGGTCCGGATCCAGACCCCAACGTCAACCCGTCTGGACCCGAACCTTGTATCCGACCTTTGGACCTGGTTTGAATATTGCCCAGATTATACACAAAGGAACTTTACATACCACTTTTCGTTTCGCTGAAAATGACCCAAAAATGACTTGATTAAGGTCCGCTAAAGATTTAAACCGAGCGGCTGCTAATAATATGCGCATAAGCGGCACGCGTGATACACGCTGTTTGTTCTTAAAAACCATCAAAGCAGAGGCTCTAATCCAGGGGCCCATTACTTGAGCAAATTGAGTCAATCGCAGGAGTCCTATCTCTCCAAATTGTCTGTTTGCATTTGGCACTGATTTGACGCACGGAACGAGCGTCTGGTTACACGAGGGGATATTCTCAAGCACGAGGGACCGAGCTACAAACAGGTCACAATGACTATCACTGGCGTAACACCGGCCGCATTTCGCCCGTTTTTCTTTGAGCCCGGTTTGACCGCGTCTGTAGCGCACAGCCCCACGGTCAGCTGTTACCGCTGGAGCTCTGCGGGAGAGACAGCGCTGATTTGTGGCCCTGGGTACGGAGGACCCAGAGTGCCAAAACTATAAATAAATAAATATCTGTGGCCTGCAATTCATAAAAAAATACTATAGTGTACTTTTATTAACACAGACTTGTAGTCTACATTTATCAATTTGAAAATGTTCTCTCTCCATAGTATTATACATTGTAGTTTAATTTTATTGAAGAGGTCATTTTCTAAATGTTTTAATGTTAAAATAGTACATAATTATTATTATAATGTTATAATTAATTCACTCTGTTCAAAACACACCTTTATTATCTTAAGGAAAAAAGTATTAATAGCCTAATTAGAAAGCATTATTCCCATAACCGTAAATTGACCCTGCATGCTCCCGACTTTTGTTTGGCAATTTTTTTCCAAATCGGACCATAATAATAATAATAATAATGATAATGATAATGCATTGGTTTTATACATTGTTTTTCTGGACAATCAACTCTTTACAAAGCATTTTTCACTCACTCCATATGCTGGGCTGGTAAGCTGCTATTGTAGCCACAGATGCCCTGGGGTAGTCTGACGAGAGCAAGGCTGCCATTAGTGCCCCCCGACTACCACCAACATTAATGTTGCTTTTTGTGTCCCACAGCTGTGTACACTTGCACAACCAGCAGCACGTGTTGGTTATGTGTGCAGTGGCCTTCTACATGATGGAGAATTACCCTCTGGATGTAGGATCAGAATTCATGGCTGGGATTATACAGGTAAAATGTTGAATATTATGTTATGATATAATCACTCGTTGAAAACATGCTCATGGACATCTCTTTCAGCTGTGCAGTGTAATGGTCTCAGCCAGCGAGAACTGCACACCTTCAGTGATCTACCATTGTGTGCTGCGTGGCCTGGAGCGCCTCCTTCTGTCCGAACAGTTATCTCGAGTGGATGCCGAATCGTTGGTCAAACTCAGTGTGGACAGAGTGAACATGCCGTCGCCGCACAGGGCCATGGCTGCGCTGGGACTCATGCTCACCTGCATGTACACTGGTAAGAAAAGCACCAACTCAAAGTCATCAAACATCACAACAACAGCAGGCTTATTGGTGAACACCACATTTTGCTTCTACTCATGTTTACTTGGAAAAAAAATATGCATACATGCTTAACCTATAACCTGCATTCTTTGAGTTACCCAAGCATTAGCGAATCATACATTTTGTTCCCTCAAGTAACCCTTGGAAGCCAGACTGTCACACAATGGGCCATTTAACTTGGAAAACAAGGGCAAGTCTAATGGAATTAAGCTCTCTTTAGCCTAATGACATATAGTTTTCCACTGTACAAATGCTGTACACTTCCAGACCGTCGGATCCTCAATTTAGTTTTTTTTGTCAGCAGACTTAAACATTTGACATATTTTTCTCTTAATAACAAAATACTAAGGATTTAAGTCAGTTTATGTAATTCATTTTTAGTGTTTTGTTTTTGTTGCACATTCTTTGAGCTGTCTGTTTGCATCCTGCATGTGGTGTGTACTGTATTACATAGAAGTAGATGCCTAACCTCTAACCCCTGCAATGACCCCTACTAATTGTAGTGTGTTGAGCATGTTGCCTTTTTTGGCTTTGAAGTAAACAAAAACCTTAGTATTTCCCCAGTGCTTAGTAATTGGAAGAAATCCCAACATAAAACTGTAATGAATATCTTGCAAAGTAAACACAGAAGACAAATTGTCACGCACTGTTTTGTTCAAAGTTAGCTTTCTGTCCAAACTCTAACGTTTGTCCACTGGTCGTCCTCTCAGCGGTGCTTGCGTCGGGTTCAGAGGTGACAGGGGATAGAGGTCAGGTTGACTCTAGCTCTGCCGTAGTGAAGGCGGTGGTTGGTTTCTCCTCAGGGAAGGAGAAGGCCAGTCCTGCTGCACGCCCTGCTCACTCTGACCCGCAGGCTCCGGACAGCGAGTCCATCATTGTGGCCATGGAGAGGGTCTCTGTCCTCTTTGATAGGTATTCCTACTTCAAACTATACAATAATCCTACTTCAAACTATAGAATACAATTGAATGTTTTTACTACATATTTTAGGTTTATTGATTTATTGAATTTTGACCCTTGAGTGTTTCTAAATACACAAATAGAACATCCATTTGTTGCATTTCCTCAAAGTGTTCTGGGGTTTCCTGTTTGCAGAATCCGGAAAGGTTTGCCCAGTGAGGCTCGAGTAGTATCTAGGATTCTGCCCCAGTTTCTGGATGACTTCTTCCCTCCCCAGGATGTCATGAACAAGGTCATTGGAGAGTTCCTGTCCAATCAGCAGCCCTACCCTCAATTCATGGCCAACGTGGTCTATAAGGTCAGCAGCATAGTGTTATACTGAGGTTTCATTCTCTGGCCACTTCATGACAAATGCAGGTGTAAAAATAAGTTGCATCCAAGTTCAGGTGTATAATGCTATCCATTTTGTTGCAGGTTTTCCAGACCCTCCATGCCACAGGGCAGTCCTCCATGGTGCGAGACTGGGTGCTTCTGTCCTTGTCCAACTTCACTCAGAGGACGCCGGTGGCTATGGCCATGTGGAGCCTCTCCTGCTTCTTTGTTTCGGCTTCCACCTCTCAGTGGATCTCAGCTCTGTATCCTTTTGCATTAGAGAAGTTATCAACTGCAGTGATTTTCTAGCCTGGTCAGCCAGACTATACACTTTAGAAAGACTTCTAGTCTGGGGGTCTGCATCGTCTCTGTGTGTTCTGAATAGTGTGATTGGGAAATGCATGGTATGGCCAACATGGCAGCTTAACATGTGCAAAAACATTACATTTAACAAGAAATATCGAATTGAACAGGCAAACTACTAAACTAGGAGAAGTTAGAAAGTCTGTTCTGAATGAAATGTGATTTGAGTGTCAAGTCTTCCACATTTAAGTGACGCGTTACTATTATTGCTGTGTTTATTCCAAATAAGTTTGGTTTGATAAGCCCTCTCACAATACACAAAGGTCCAAACATTTTGTTTGAAAAGGGACAGGAGGAAGCAAAAGCTTGAGGCCCTGCCCCCAATATATCATCTAAACCATAAACATAAATTCAGCAAGAATAAATCTAGAATAAAATAAATTTACAGTATTTTACATTTATAACAATAAGCAAAAGATCTCATTGTGACAAATAAATACCTATTTTATGTCCTCATTATAACCTTGTACAAATACATTTTTGTACACATTTTTGAATTATTTAACATTTACGCATTCTTCTAATCTTTCATTCAGTCCGTTCCATAATTTCACAAACTGTTATACACATTACTCTTTCCTGTGGTTCTTACTTTTGGTAGCATGAAATTAAATTGTCTGCTTAAATAATATACACCCTCTTTCCTTGAACAGTTTTTGTAATTGGAGGAAGTACTTTTTGTCTTGCTTTAAAAGTAACTTGCACAGTCTTAAATTTGACCAAGATTCAAAATATTACTATACCGGATTTGTATGCTTTCTAAAGCCAACTTTGTACACTATTCTTGGCACCTTTTTTTGTAAAATAAATGATAATCAAGTACTCCTATATGTATTTCTACCAAATTTCACAACAATAAGTCTGGTATGGCAGAATCAATGTATTATATAAGGTATCCGGAGTTCTTTGATGCAAAACACTACTCTAAGCAATTTTTGTTTTTACATAATTAACATGTGGCTTTGAGCACATTTTGCTATCAATAATCACACCCACACATACTTATTCAATTGTTGAATTTGTTACAAATTTGCATCTGTGATGGGCCCGATAATAAAATAGGGTAACGATTGGCTACAAGCAGACCTCCTGATGCTGGCCAGGCAACAGCAGGAATTGTTTAGAAATGTGTTTTCCTTGACTCCCAGTCTTTCACCAGTCTGCCCCATGTGATCAGCAGGATGGGCTCCAGTGAGGTGGTTGACGTGAACCTTTTCTGTCTTGTTGCTATGGATTTTTACCGGCACCAGATCGATGAAGAGCTGGATCGCAGGGCCTTCCAGTCTGTCTTTGAGACTGTGGCTTCGCCGGGCAGCCCCTACCACCAGCTACTGGGCTGCCTACAGTCTATTCATCAAGACACGTCCCTTTGAGCACTAAAGTATGGTCAGAATATCAAGAAGTGACAACTTCTGCACTGAAAAGATAGATGATGATGAAGAAGAAGAATGTGTGTAAACGTAATCTTTCGTAGCCTTGTTTGTTTCACTGTTTCACCAGTTTGATCACGGGTTGAAACAAGACATCTATCTTAATGCCTCAAAATGAAGAGCAGTTTCTGTCCCTCTAGCATAGACTCCAGACCATTCCACAATACGAGCATCAGCACCTTTTATTGTGTATAAACCCTGCACTTTGTCGAAACATGATAATATCCAGGAAAATATTTTCAGCTGCACTGGGTCAGAAATGCTTGCATTTGGTTGTATTTTGAACCATTTTTATATTTTGATGTGGTAGTCAGATAATTTATGTAAAAATAATTTATATTTAAAACAGTGGAGGCAGGAGAAAAGAAATTATAAAATTACAGAGAGGTATGTTTTAATGTAAAGTATATATTCTCTATCAACTACATTTTAGCAGTCTAACTCTTGCAAAGTGGATTATTGCAACTCAAAACAAACTGGATTACTTGCGTTTTACATGGCTATTTCTGTACTTCTCAGGATGTATGTGACTTATTTACTGTAATCTAGATGGAGTGTTGTGTAAAAAAAGATTTGTAAAGTAATTGAGAGCCAAGGTGCATGGTGTGAAGAAATCATGATGCAATGCCATATTTCTGTCAAACAACCCACTTGTTCAGAAATCACAGAAAGCAAAAAGCAATGCGTTTTATCAATGAGCTGACTTGGAGCAACCCAGACGTTATGCGAGCCACGTGTTCTGGGCCTTGTCACTTTGTAGATACACTTGCCTTAGAAAAAGACTGAATAATGTACGTCTTGACGCATGCTTATAGCATTATTGCTACACTCACATAATCCTTATCTCTATATTTCCATGGGTACAGTTGCTGTGATGCAACACAATCCAAAAGGAGCCTTCTCAACCAACAGCAGCTTTGACAAATCAAACGAAAGAGGAGCGGGTAGCACAGGGGTGCCATGTGACACGACTCTTCTGTTGTTTAGCTTTAAATATTTTGTCTGGGTTAAATATTGGTAAATATTCCATAAATACTGTTTTGTGCTGAGTATTAAAATGTACACTTAAACCAGTTTTTCATGTTGGTGTTACAAACTTTAATATGCAATGTCTGACTTTTACATTTCAGTTTGTGCAGTAAAAGCTACAGTACACCCTGAAAAGGCACTAAGCAGATTAATACAGGCTTGTGTAAAACTGTCAGTGTTTGAGAATGGCAGAGTAATTTGCTTTGTCTTGAAGACCCCTGTGGAGCATAATAAGATTACAACAAATCTGAGGTCGTGTAGGAAAGGTCAGTGAACAATAAACATTTCCCTCAAATTATTGTGATGATGTGTTAAAGGCTTCATCTTCCAACTCCTGCACATGCTCCTGCACATGCTGGTCCAATTAAAAGAACATGCTTCACTTGATCAAGACTAATTCCTACAATGAGAATTAGTAGGCACATTGATAAAGACTTTTACCCACCACCTTCATCTCTGCTTTAAAGGAAGCACAGACTGTCACTTTGTTTTTCATCTGAAGTCTCACGTTTTTGTTAGTTGCCTGTAAAATGGAGAACAAGAGATTGTGTATTTCATGTAATCTTTTGCAAAGATTAAACACTGCATATGGTCTGTTGTAGAAATTAATAAATTATTTAAAGATGTTTGTTTTGTCTCGTTACAATTGACCATTTCAATTTCAACTTAAGTTGAAATCTCTACCATTAAGTGATTAAATGTAATAGGATTACACAATTACCATATGGCCCATGAGCTAAAATCACGGCATTTGAGTTGCCCAAGTGTTTAATCACTACAGTATAGTTTTTTTCTATTAGTTTGTAAGTGCAGTGATTTTACTTGGGTATGTAAAGCCCATCTACTTTGAACCATTTTTTTATTTTATTTTTTAGCTCAAGAAAGCGCCTCTTTGACAAGACCACTGGGTTTAGTAAGTAGTCTGAGTGTATTAAACTTACTAATTGATTTACCCCACCACTGAGACGCTTCCTGTCAGTGCAGCCCTGATTCTGCCCTCTTTAAACACCTCCCTCCCTCCCTCTCCTCCAGTCGTCCTCCTCTTAAGGCTACTTCGCCAGATGGTGCAGCCTTTTTCTTTTGTTTACCCATCGACTCTTGAGTTTACCTTACTAACCTTAGCTACAAAACTATGGACACGGCACGATCAACATCACCGCCGGATGCAGAGAAGTAAGGAAGGGTCGCCTAAGTAGGTTTTCTTTTCTTTTTTTGTACTGTCGCATGCTAACTCCCGCTTGACAAAACTTTGACAAAACATAAAAAGGAGCCTATCTTCCTCTAACTTGCAGTATGGTTTAGCTTTACTACTCAATCCTACCCCTGCCAGCTGTCTCCCTTTTCAACCCGCGTTGCTGGAATGAATCTAATGCATGGCGAAATATGTTTGTTAACCCTATTCTTCTTTTTTCATAGCTAGCACAAGAACAAAGTTTGACACCTGTTGAATATGTGACAGGCGATACTTTTTATTCGTGATTCCTCTAGCTAACTTTGTCAATTTATCCACATAACTGTTCACTGCTTGATTGACAGCTCAACTAACCAATGACAGCTTCAAAAAGTCTGTGTACAATCCTGTGACCATAGCAACAGACCGACATTCCTGAATACGGGATGCTAGGGGCGGGACTACGAAGTTAGCATGATCGGTTGCGAGTGGACGAGTAAGTTAGCTATACCTAAAAGTTTAAAAAGTGTATTTAAGTAAGATGTAAGGCGCATGTCTACGTTAGAAGCACCATACAATTCAACGACGTGTTGACACCGGTATTTAGCATGCAGCATGTTTGCGTTTTAGCTGCTTTGTGCTATTATGCTAACATCATATTCTAGCTAACTTTTTCCCTGTGTTATTGAATGCACAACGTGTACCAGCCGTTCCTCCCCCAGAATGAACCAAAAATAATAATAACCTAAGTTAACAGAGAACTAAAAGCCCGTCAAACAGCGGTCAAATTTGATCAGTGATGTTTCCTCGGTCTGAGCCGCGTGAGTGACAGCGCACAGGTGCGTGTGTACGCTACCTGTAAGCTCCGCCCACTCGAGCGCTGTGTGGCTTTCACGCTCACCTCCCTGTCATTAAATCAGTGCTTGACATTAATTCTAGCTAACAAGCTAAAAACTGGTATATTTCTATTAAAAAAAAGATACACAACTGAAGCACTCGATGCAAAAAATGGTTTAAAGGCCTTTATTTTAGCGTGGGTGCAGAAGTTTTGTATATTTAAAAAGAATTATGCACTGAAGAGCACCAAAGAGACACCTGTTGAAAGAATGAGTACTGTATATCCAAGTAGCACTTCTGTATGCAGTTTGCTTAAACTGGTAGATTTCTGTTTTGACCTGCTGCCATAACTTTCACTTGCCTCTTTGCCAGCTGAGTTTAGTAATACTTAAATCTGATTGTTATACTTAAGTCTAATTTTGCATACTTTAACAAAAATTAAGATTTCGGTTCGAGTCTGATCTGTTACCAACAGCAAAAAAAAAGTTTTGCGTCTAACATCTAATTGGCACCATTGCTTTATAGTCTAGTTGTGACACTGACATAATATTGTTACTTCTAAGTAATAGACCCATTGATTCAATAACAATATTGTTAAACTCTTGCATGTCACAAAGCATTGATTTACTGAATTTAAACCAAATTTAAACTTCGACTGCATAAGAAAATGGATGTGTCCTCATAACTTCCATTGTGTTGGCAGGTTTGGAATCGAATAGCACCACGATGTTTCTGGGATTTCAAATGGCAAGATCAATGCTCGAACTATATGACAGTTCACAATTATCAAGGGAAGACCTGGATGTTGTGAAGACATGACTTGACAGAACCGTAGCCTAAGACAACATTTGGCACAATGTTTAGGCAAATGGACACCTCATCTAAGAGACGTCCATGTCTCGGGGGTGGGTTCAACCTGCCCCATCCGTCTCATCAGGGGCGTATATGGACTGTGGAGGTGGCAAGAGGGAGAAGCGGGTATGGATTTACTCTTTCAGGTCAAAGCCCCTGCGTCCTCAGCTGCATCCTTAAGGGAAGCCCCGCTGACTATGTAGGAATGCGGTCAGGAGACTCCATTCTGTCTGTCAATGATATCAATGTGTCCAAGGCTTCCCATGAAGATGTGGTTAAGCTCATTGGTCGCTGTTCTGGAGTTTTGAAGTTGGTAATTGCTGAAGGAGACAGACCCAAAAGGCCCCATCACCATCAGCGCAATGCAGGCAGTCGGCACCACAGCAGCAGCAATATGGCAGCAGCTTATGTGGACTCCTGCTCCAGCGATGACGAGTTGGACTATTTGTATGATAACAGCATCAACAACAATAACAACAGCAGGTCCGGTGCCCGGGGGGGTTGGTACAAGCCCAAAATGGATTCTAAAACTTTGGGCATAAACAGAGCCGAGAAAGTTGTAGCTGAACTGCAGTCTGGTGCCATTTTCAACATGATCTTTGAAAACTCCAGCCAGTCATCCAGCAGCTCGGACAAAGAAAGGGTCACATCTGCACCCAAATCTGATCCCGAGTACCCCCCTTATCGTACACGCTCCCATAGCAACCCAAACTTACTCTCTGAGGAGGAGATGGCTCAGGTTATCAGTGACGATGCTGTTTTTCTGGATACGGACTTCAGACATCTCCACCTTCATCAGCACCAGGAAGAGGCAGCCGACGGAGCTGACTTGGGAATGGAGTCAAACGAGGGCATCCTGAATGTGGGGATGATTGTTGGATATCTCGGATCCATTGAGCTAGCATCCACAGGAGCTAGTCTCGAGAATGACAGTTTACAGGCCATCAGAGGAAGCATGAGGCGGCTTCGAGCTGAGCAAAAGATTCACTCATTGGTTATGATGAAGGTATGACTCATTACTCATCACCAGACATTTTTATTATTACTCTAGTGTCCCCTTTACTTTCTTATTGGCTCAGATCCACAGATCTCAAGTTCTTTTCCCAGCTCCGACTAATCCTTGAGCAAGACACTTCATTCATCTCGCCTTTGTATGAATGTGAGGTGTGAGCTTGATGGTTTACTAAAGCTCTCAAGTTGTCATCTGTACTTAGTAGAGAGCTTGCACAAACATGTTGCTGCCATTTTTTGGAGAATGCCCTACTTTTGGCATGCATTTTGGAGAAGAACTCCAGGAAACATCTTCAGATTAGATACAGGATTAGATGCTGGAGCTTACACAAATATAGAGAGGGTGATGCATGGAAAGGCAATTGACAGATTGTCCACTGCATTTCAGTCTGCTTTAGGGCAGCATTGGCTACATACAGTACGTATGTACTTCACCATCACTGGCTGTGGAGAGTGAAGGAAAAATTGTCCAGCACTTTGAGATTAGTTTTTTTTTTAACTTTAAATACGTTCAGTGATAGTTCTTGTTGTAACACCAAGCCTTTTTAATGCATATGTTTTCAGTGATTATGTAGCAGTTAAATAATGTAGACTGTTGTTTATTATAATATGCCATATCTTTCTTCTGCATTTCCAGGTCATGCATGACAGTGTCCGTCTGTGCAGTGACAGGGGGCAGGTCTTAGCCACGTATCCTGCAGAAAAGCTTGCATTCAGTGCGTGCTGTCCTGATGACCGCAGGTTCTTCGGCCTGGTGACGATGCAGGCCTCAGATGATCATGATGATAGATACTTTAACCACAGCAGAGACGATCATTCTAGTTTGAGGACATCGTGTCATGTTTTTATTGTGGATCCAGAGCTCTGCCAGCATCAGGTATGTATAAAGTGCGCCTTTTTGTGATGATTTGTAAACTATAATGTCATGATGTCATATTTTATTGTGGAGAAACATTGCTATTTTACATTAGATCACAATAATATCATGTGATCAGCTTTATTTCATCAAATGTTTTGAACAAGAAGCCTTTGTTAAACTGAAAATACCCCTTTTCATTTCGCGGTTAATATGGGGAAACTTTCAGAACTCTTCACATTGTTGTGTTTTGTCAACTATTTCACCACAGGTCCATCTGAGTGTCGCCCGGAGGTTTGGTTTTGAGTGCACCCCAGACCCAGACACTGGAGGTTGTCTCGAGTTCCCCCCCAGCTCTCAGCCTCTCCTTCAGTTTGTTTCTGTCCTGTATCGGGACATGGGAGACAACATTGAAGGCGTCAGGGCACGAGCCTTTCACGATCCGGACAACGACGCCCAACAGAACCACAGCACAAGCAGCAACAGTGACAGTGGCATTGGCAACTTTCTACCTGAGGAGAAGAGCAACAGGGTGCTCTTGGTTGACCTCGGAGGACCTCCAGCCAACAACTATGTCCCGGGGCCGCGCCACTGGGACAGCCCACCGTCCTCGCAGCAAGCCTGGAGCCCCACCCTCGGAGCAGCCTCACACCCCCCGCCTCCTCCTCCTGTGGCCTTGAGAAACGGTCACTACCGCCACGAGGCCCACCTGGCCGAACTCCCGCACCCACTGCCCCTGCCTCACCACGAAGTGTCCAGGAGAGGGGTCCACTCACATTTCTCCCCGGGGATACGAGGAGGAGCGGTGGGAGGGGCTGTGGGAGGAGGAGTGGAGCCTCAGCGATGGTTACCAGTCCATGTGCTGAGAGACTGGAGGCAGCAGCAGCACCACCTCGGCCTCAGCAGTGACCAGGAGTCTTACGCCGAGTCCACGGACGGATGGTCTTCAGCCAACTGCAGCACCCTACCCCCACCCATGAGTAAGATCCCAGCTGACCGCTACAGAGCCCCACTGGCCCCTGGGGACCACCTGCCACCCCAGCCTCCTCCTCCACAGGCACAATCCCACCGCATGGCAGTGCAGAAAGATGAGTGGGCTAAGAAACTGTTTGGTGACCGGGACAGACCTGTGGCAGAGAGAGGGGAACGAGAGAAAAAACATGGGAACGTCAAGGAGGGAGAGAAGAAGGTAAGTCTTACTAAAGTACTGCAAAGTTCTTATGCATGTTTGAGACCATTTTTATTTTATTTTTGTGGTTTTTAATAGCTTTATGTTTGTTTTTCTCTCTCGACAATGCTTTTAATACAGACTTTTCTGTGACAGTGTGTTGGAAGATAATGTGTGACTTTGTGGTCTGTGGGTTTTTGTTGGACTTGTGTTAAAAGTGACTCTGAGATGAGAAGACTGAGTAGAAGATAGCATCCCCCATCACACAGCCCTGCTGTGGAAATTTACCCTGGCCACTGTGTGTCTGAGACTACAGTTTATTGAAGCTATAAATCTATCTATGTTTGACCTGGCGCTTCTCACTCTTGCTCTCACCACCGACCACTTAATGCTACCTGTGTATATTCATCTTGACAAAGCGGCTGATATGAAATGATGCACATCCTGGTTGACTCCTGAAACTTAGTGGAATAACTTATTAATCCCCTCCGCTCCAGTATCAGATCATGCATTATGCAGAAGACCAGCATCTGCCACCACCTGAAAACCACCTGTTTCCCCTCTCTCCGTTTGTGAGTCGAGAAGTGCACCTTTGGCACTTTGAGCAACAGTCTTATTTTTGAACAACAATTATAACTAATTCTAAGATAAGATAATACTTTATTGATCGCACAATGGAGAAATTCACTTGTTTCAACAGCTCTTAAGACAGGATCACACGGGGGTGCAAAAAGTCAGGAAATGTGCCATCAAAGAAGAAAATAAGTTTGTAAAACAGGTAATAGTAATAATAATAATAATAATAATAATAATATAGTAATGTCTCTTAGCATCTCTCTCTTATGTTTAAACATATTCGATTACTTTTTTGTCTGATTAGCGACGCCCACTGTGCAGGTATCACTTGAATTTACTGCGATCATCAATAAGACGCAAACTTTAAGTTTTTTAAGTTAAGTTTTTGCAATTTTAATCTAATTATAACATAGTTAAAAAATACAAATTTAATGACAATGCAATACCAAGTCAATTTAACCAATTTCAATTTGTTTTTACCATTTACTTTATATATCTGATAATTATATAATTTTACAGTACCCAGCACACTTCATACAACTAGCTCTTGCTTTAGTGTTTTGTGTTTTTCTGTCTTTTGATTCTTTACCATGTGGTGGCACTGTTTCATTGCTCAGAAATGGCACTCAAGTTTGTCTCACTTTCTCTGCTGTTGCTAATTTTCATGACATTTTTGGACCCACTGAGTATTCAAAGATAAGAAGGACCAATCTTACTGTTATCTTCCTGTTACTTGAACATTTCATGATGGCTTTATGTGGAAGTCTAATATATATAACCGAAAGCACATCAATAAGACAAGTTATTAAGAAATATGAGCTTTTCTTTAAATTTCTTTGATCTGTTTACTTGTATCCATATCTGTAAAAAAAACCTTCCTCACCTTGAACCATTTAGACGCCGCGGAGAAGCCGTGTGGGATTCTCGTTAATTATCACTCGTGTTTTGCTAAGCCTCGGCGCTGATGCAGCCGCACATCGCCAGTGTCAGGCTCAGACACATCAGCGCATGCAGAGTCAGTATCCAGGCAACACCACTGGTCATCCTGAAGGAACGAGAGTCTAATCAGAAAATCACATCTAGCACGTGTCAGAGTCCAACTGCTCTCATAATTACCCACAAGTCAGCTGGACTCTCCACATGCTGCCTGTAGTGGAAATAAAGTTGTCTTGTCTCCTGTAAAAGCAGACTTTTGGGGGAAATATATGTGTGTTGTACGTACATCTTAGTATAACGCATTTTATTGTGATTCATCATTCTTGTTTCCTTTTGTTTGTTTTTTTTATTAATTACTCATGTTTTTTACTCATGTTTTACTCATTCCTTTGAAGAATGTTGTGAAGAAATGTGTTAGGAAAGTTACCAATGAGTTTTGACCACAACTATTTTAAAAGTATGCACTCCCTGTTAAAGAAAAAAACAGGGTAACACTTTAGGTTACAGCCCGTAGTTCCATGTGTAGGTACAGGTATCAAGAAAGTAATCACACTTTAAGTACAGGTAATACACATTCAAGTGCAATGTGTAACAAAGGTGTACAAGGTGTAACAAAGGTATACCCAATAACTAATGTGCAAGTACATCGTAACTAATGTGCGGGCTGTAATTTAAAGTGACGAGCTATTACCCGTAACTACAAGGAACAAGAGGGAACAGAGAATAAAGACTAAAAATGTGGAGCAAGGGAAAACGACCCAGTACGTAATGTATATATTAGTTAGTTGTGCTCAAAAGTTTACATAACTTGCAGAATGTCAGGGTATGGAAACTCATGCATTTCATAGAATATGAATGATAACACAAAAACCTTTCGTTCTCTCATGGTTAGTGGTTGCGTGAAGCCATTTATTGTCAGAGAGTCCTGTATTTTAGCTGAAGTTAGTTTTTCTTTGCTCCTGAACAGTTTTCCTGGCAGTTGTTGAAGGTCATGTAAACGTTAGATCAGGGACATTTGAGTAGTTTCTGTCTCATTAGGTTAGGTAAACTTTATTGTCCCCAGTAGGGAAATTTGTCTTGGGCTCATTATGATTTCAAAAGAGTAAACTCAGTTCTTTGGCAATAAATGGCTTCACACAACCGCTAAGCGCGGGTGGGAAAAAAAGACTTGAGTTCTCATTCATATTCTATGAAATGGTCAAAAGAGTATGTAAACATTTGAGCACAACTGTACATCGTAACTAAAGTGTAATTTTACTTTCTTGTTACCTGTACCTAACACATGGAACTGCGGGCCGTAATCTAAAGTGTCGCCAAAAACGCTCACAGCAGGAACTTTTAAGCTTTACTTGAATCAATTTGTGCTAGTCAATTGTTTCGTGTAGTGTGTGGCTGTTTAAGGAAGACAGAGCTTTCTTCTGTTGAGTGTACAGATGCCCTCCCTGTGGTTACATCACAGTCAGATGGCATTGGCCAATAAATCCTGATGAGCCAGTGACTAACAAGCGCTCACATTCATTTTAGACACCGGTTTATAGCGTCATGTAACAGCTGCCATGCTTTTATCTCCACAGTCACAACCAATTATCTCAAGTTAACACCCGTGGAAACTTGGGCTGTGAACAATTTTGAAAGACAAAACGTATTTGCAACTACTTTTTCTCCCAATTTTACATCATTTCTTTTAATTTAAAGGTACATTGTGTAACATTTCACAATAAATACAATGAAATACAAGCATTTATTTCATTACAGATATTTTTATCATTGAAAAATACCTAAAAAATGAGCTTTTGCTCCTCTCCTAAGACCTGACTTGTAACTCCATGGAGATGTTGACGAAAGGCAGACAAATATGGGATCCAAATCCATTATTTCATTACCCGCTGCAAACAATTTTAAATTTTCTGTGTCTAGCTGGTCATTAGGAACATGTATTGTGTTGTTGGCAACAATCCAAAATGTTATGCTGTGTACCCTTTAAACAAATTGGGATGTATCGACAATCACAATGAAAGGTGCAGTACAGCTGATTGTTTGGACTTTTGGTTTTTATTTTACTTTCTTTAAAGCTACTGGAGTTGTAAATCAAGATTTACATTTTTGATTACATTTTAAACATGGCCAGGAGCATTACAATTTGAGGAGAGAAATGAATGATTACAGGAACAGGATATATTTCAGCATGTGTAGAGG
>OMNZ01046519.1:0-13803 GCA_900303255.1 Lesueurigobius sanzi | reverse complement strand
ATAGCCTACACTTGACAATTGAGTCACAAATAATTAGTGTGCATCACAGCAGAATATCATTAGTTTACAGGGGGATATTATGAACACGTTAGCTGTATTTGAATCAGTACACTTTATACACTTTTGCGTATGTATGTGTGTGTGTTTGTTTGTGTGCGTGTGTGTGTGTGTGTGTGAGAGAGAGAGAGAGAGAGGGGCAGAGAGAGAGAGAGAGAGAGAGAGAGAGAGTTTCTTCACCAAACTCAAACAAAAAAACATTGTACAATGATGTTGTTTCTTACATATTATTGACAACAGAACCAGTCAACATAGTCAAGAAAAACAGATCCAAGTTTATGAATGATGCTACTGAATTCATTTCTTCAGCGTGTATGTTCCATTCTCAAACCAAAATGTTAACTGGGAACAGGGCCGTGGACATAGGAACGGCATCAGGCACCTTCCAAATAAGGTTGTGTATGTATATAAAGTTACATGTTACCACTATGTGCACTTACTCGGGTCGAGGCCTGGTTTGTCCTCTGCGTCCCCGCTCTGCTCGTGCGCCGCGTGTCCAGCTAGTGCGTCCTTATCGTCCGTGGGAGACGCCGTGGCCACAGTGCCATTGGCGTAGTCAGAAAGGAGCAAAGCCGTGTGAGAAGCGCTCATCACGGCCCCGCTCTCCCCACCACCGACGCGCACGCTCTCCGGCTTTACGTGTCCGTAGTGGTGGTGACTCGGAAGGCTTGTGATGGGCAAAGACGCCGACATGGGTTCCAGCAGCCACGACTGGTAGCGAGGGTCTGTGTCAGCGGCCAACGGCCCCTGAGGATGTCCGTAGTGCGGGTGGTGGTGGGGGTACATGGACGAGACAGAGCCGGGGAACTGCGTGGGAACGTGGCTCCATGGAGCTCCGAACACCGCGCCTTTGGAGCTGAACTCACTGTGGTCGTGGATGGACCCTGCGGAGGAAGAGGTCTGTCTGGAATGGTGCAGCCCGGGAGCGGAGCTGTATCTGGGCGTAGAGAGTTCATTCTCGCTCTCCGGTAGAATGAGGGAATCCACGTAGTAGCTGGTTAGTGTTCCGGATGTCGACATGTCGCAGAAAAAGCGACTTCACATGGACCAGGCGCTCGGAGGGACAGATCCACGCAAACAAATAGCGAACACGCACACACCACGACACACACATACGGCAGTAAAGCCAGCCCCACAAAATAACAATGTGGAGAAATCAAGTAGCAACTTGGCCCCTCACACAACTACAGTGGGGCAGTAATGGGGAGCCATGCTGCTGTGCCATTGGGTAGCGCGCGCACGTGATCATACAGGCTGAACAATAAAGGATAAATCAATCCCTCTGGTCATTAAATACTCAGCCTTATCCTATAACCAGCTCCACTTTTAAAACTAATACTAATAATCCAGTGCTTTGTATGAGTGTGGATGAAGAATATTTTCCTAGAGAATCCGAGCCACAATCCGCTGTTAGAAACCCGTATTGGTTACAACAAAACGATACACTATGTTTTTGGGGTGGGGGCATTTTTACGAGCTACTTTATAGGACACGTAAGCACCCTACTATTGCAGCATACAAAGGAGCGGAGAGGTTAAAAAGTCGCTGCATATAGCGCATGTAACCGAGCTGAATTAGGTCCAACCAACTGGATTCCTCCTTATGTGATGCTTACTATCTGCAAGCCCCACAATACAATACAAACATATCCACATAACAGACATTTACGCACCGAATACGCACGGAATGTAACCAGCAAAGTAGGCCACAATAGTCCATATTTCGCAAGTAGCAAAATGAAAATCCCGTTTGTATATCAGGAATGCACTAAGTTCCAGGTTTCCACTTTGTCTCATTTTTACGCACGGTCCAAACTCAGTGCGTAAAAAAGCGTCCGATAATTCCTTTCTGTCCTGCCACATATCACAATAAAGCCGCAGCTTTTTCCAAACACAAATACTATAATAGTTTGATTCCAAGGCAGCTATTTTTTCGCCAATACACGTTACAATAGAATATTAAAACTGCGCAAAACGGCTTTAATTTTATCTTTATATCACAAAACATTTGTCTGAGATGGAAAACCTCTGTATGACTGAAAGCACACGCAAATGTAACAGATATGTCATTGAAGAATAAGACTATTCTGCGTCTGAAACTCTTCAATGTGTTGCAAAATGAAAACATAAGTAGGCTATAAAAGATATTGAAGATAAGTAAAAAATAATAATAATAATAAAACAACAACGATGAAATAATAAAAAAGTACAGTCTATCGCAATAATGGAACGCACTTTCTGGAATTTCGACAAATGCGAGTAATGTTAATTTAATACGTGTATCCAGAGTCGTATATCCATCTATTAACGCGTAGATCAACTCCGCTGCGTAAAGAGGTGACAAAATATCACAGACATATTACGTTTATTGACGCGGTGTAGCAGGTCGTATACTGGGCTAATTATTTGTGGCCGCGGTCCCACGGTTTGCACCTAAAAAAGTCCTAATCACTGTCATTATCAGACGAGCTGTGAAGCCCGCAGTGAGTGCCAGATATTACGCACTGCGCGGTGTAGGCTTACATGTAAAGAAGTGACCAAGAGCCGCTTGTGGTTTGGAACATCGCGGCCATGTATGTGAATACCTCTTTCCACAACTGTGTTTGAATATCAGATTAGTGAACGTGCTTTAGGCAAATACGAACCGGACTCCAACTGTTGTGTGATTTGTTTAGTTGTGTGATTTCACTGTATTTTCTGCTGTGGATTGGGGCTAAAATATTTCACAATATTACAAGAATGGGCTTTTAGACAATACGCCTGAATAAACATTAAATTACGTGCTGTTTGTTTTAATCCAGGCACCTTTTGTATTATCAATACTGATTACAACGTGGTGTTCTGTATGTTACTGACCAACAATATACATACAAATGAATACACAATATGTTAAACATATACATGTGTGCGTAAATGTGAATGAGCAAATCTGAATTAAACGACATCGTTTTCATCATCATTTACTTTTCAAAAATATGTACTGAAATAATATAAAATAAAATGGTGGATGAAGCGTTGCATTTGTATTTTTGAACCGGGTGACTAATTTGTCCATATATTCACACAATTAATATTTTGTTTGCCTCCAACAATTGGTAAACACATATTAGTGATGCTAGTGGCGTTTATCACTGATTAATAACAGCAAAAATCAGGAAACTGCTGTGGATTTTATACCAAAGCATTTCTGTGCGTGTTATAAACACATCTTTACTGATGTACAATGTAAAGCTAATGTTTATATCAGACTGAGACACACAATTACCAAATTTAAGATAGATCCCAGTATCGATTAGCGCGGTGTTTATGGGGTCTCATTTCCGCTAAACCTTGGGGCAAAGCAGCGCCTTGATTTCTCACGTCTCCATTCCACTGCGTCTTCAATTTATTACAGGGAAATAAAAACAGGGTTTGGCCAACACCCACAAGGCCACATCAGACTGTCAATGAAAAACTCTCCTCTCTGCGCTGTGCACATGCAGATATGCTCATGCACTTTATTGTAGATATTTACGCTTTTTAGAAAGCACGAATCAAACAGCACAGCAACTGTGAGTAGACAAACACCTTGGAGCAGGAATGGACGCCACTTTGCCAATAGTTTCTCAGGGCTGTAAACCTAAATCAGGGTGTGTTAGCAGCACAGTTTACCGCAGGGGCTATTGACTTCTTTTGCCTCGGCAGATAACAGCCTGTCTGGCGGATCTCAATATCGCCATAAAGCCCTTCCCCTCCTTTTGTCTGGCCACTATTGCGCAGCGGAAGCATCCGGTCTCCATTACCCGCGGAGGTCGCTGTTGGCCCATTCACCTTCCCCTTCCCCTCAACTGCTGCAGTGGTCGTAACCGAGGCCTTGTCTGGCGCGTCTGCGTCACTGTACGGCTCGCGGAAAATGTCTTTTTAAATCGCCTCTAATACCCGCGTCGCTTTGATCGCCTTCCTTGTGGCACATGGTAAGCACATGTTACAAATTAAGGCGGGGATGTAAGTCATTTTTGGTTTGAGAATAGAAACACGTGCTTCTGGCCGTTTCCTTAAGGTAGTCATGCTTTGAGATATATTGTGAGCACAACCCAGGCATATCTCTCTAAAACAACGTTTATCCATTCGCTGTGCGTAACTGGAGCAATTAAGACAGTTTCGTGTTGCAGAGATAGAGAATGGACCCCAACAACATGAAACTACCTAAACCACACGGCAGTCATGTCCGGGGCACACACACCAATCCCAAAGTAATGCATTATTGCACCTTATGGACCACATCTGACAGCACATCAGCACATTTAGCACAACATCAACAGTCAAGTGTCCCCCAAGCATGAGCACGGAAACGAGTGGACTTACCTTTTCTTCGATTTTTCCTTTTAATCCAATACTCTCCTAAACTACACAGGCTTTGATCTAATATATCCACAGTACAGTGCGGCTCGTAGCTGAGAGCCAGGCCTGCTCCTCGTCTGCACTGCTCTCCCACGAATGAAGCAGCTCAGAGGAGAGGGAGAAGGCTCATATACGAGCTAGTCATAAAACTCTACAATAGCCGGCTGGCCATACTGCTCCGGGTAGACGGCAACACCTTACACAGCCTACGTATATATGAATTATTTGGGATTTCCCCGTTATACCGCACATCAATGTATACAGACATGTCTACGCATTGGCAGCTAAAACCATCACCGTTTTGAAACAAAGTATTTCCATTATTTTTTAGATAATTTATTAGGCATTACACAAATCACAATGACGTATGTACACAGAAATATACATTCATGTATAGAAACCTATCCAGTTTTTTTTTATTTTTTCAGGTAGAGAAATTAACAAAAAAAAATCATAATATGTGGGCGTTTGAATTGGTAAAGAAATGTATGTTACACCATGCAATTCCAATTCCAAGTGTGTGCGTAATTTGAATGATGTTTCAGAACGATTCAATTAAGTAGGCTACTCTTAAGTCCAATTAACTAAAGAAAAGAATAACATTATAGTGTATAAATTGTAGTATCCGCCCATTAGCGCCATCCCACATTGCCTTGCAGGAGCACAACCTTTTAAAAAACAAGGGTGAGCAGCGCCATGTTGTGTGTGTGTGTGTGTGTGTGTGTGTGTGTGTGTGTGTGTGTGTGTGTGTGTGTGTGTGTGTGTGTGTGTGTGTGTGTGTGTGTGTGTGTGTGTGTGTGTGTGTGCTAGCGTGGAGGGGGATGAGTCATTTTTCATTTCTTTTTTTTTACGCCAATAAACCAGGCGCACTAGGAGAAGCCGTAGTTGGCCGTGAGCTCTCGAATGCGGTTCTCCCTCGTCATTTTCTTGAGTTTCATGCGCCGGTTTTGGAACCAGATCTTGACCTGTCTGTCTGTCAGGTGCACGCTCTTGCTGATCTCTAGGCGGCGCTCTCGGGTCAGGTACATGTTGAAGAGGAACTCCTTCTCCAGCTCCAGCGTCTGGTGCTTGGTGTAGGGGCAACGCTTCTTCCGGCCGCTCTTTGCAGTCAGCCAGTTCCCCGCCCTGTCACCTTTGGACTCCCCTATAGAGAGAGAGAGACAGAGAGAGAGAGAGAGACACACACACACACACACACGGACACACACACACACACACACACACGGACACACACACACACGCACACACACGCTAGTTATTGGTCAGCAAGTGTATGTGCTTGGTAATACCAACAAATGCGCACAAGACTTGGACTACAGTATAAACACATTTAGGTATTTTCAAATGTACATTGTCTGACTACATCGCATGTAAATACGTAAAACATAAAATGAATAAATATCAGTCACGCTATATTTGTCACAGCGAAACATAATATATATATTTTCAAATAAGCATAAGAGTAACTGACATTAATGTGAGTCCTAATCTTCACTTGTTTTATTTTTCTGTATATATTTATTATCAAATGTTTACTTCCAATGAAGTTTTTCATATTTTAGTGAGAAATACTACCATTGGCAGATAATTTTACGTAGCCTACCTATACCCAAACCAAATATTGCAACTAAATTAGTGAATAAAAAAAGAAAAGATAAATAAATATTGTAATTCACACACTAATTGACAAATGATAATTCATAAACAATTACCTGACTATTCTTAAATTATGCTATTTATATTATAATTTGGAACATTTTTTGTATACATTTAAGATGTGTTTTCCAAATTGCATCTCCGGTTGAAATCCAAAAAGGGGTAATAGTATTTATACCAAAAGGGCTTGACCTTAACTTTATTGCTCTGGCCACTGAGGCTGTAGTCTAACATGGTCTCCATTTTAAACTAGTTTAGCATCTTTAATATACAATAATAGCATTTCTTCATAGAATGTGAATGATAACAAAAAATCTTAGTTGAGTTTACTGAGTTGAAATCATAATGAAACAGAAACTACTCAAATGTCCCTGATCTAACGTTTACATGACCTTCAACAACTGCAGGAAAACTGTTCAGGAGCAAAGAAAAACTCACTTTCAGCTGAAATACAGGACTCTCTGACAAAATGTTTATTTGTTTCAAGATGTACAATATGTAAACTTTTCATCGGGGACATTTGGCTAGTTTCTAGCTGAAAAGCGTAAACAAACAGAGTTTTTGACAATAAATGGCTTCACGCAACAACTAACCACGAGTGAAATAAAGGTTTTTGTGTCATCATTCATATTCTATGAAATGCATACGTATAAGTGACATGGAGATTCGCTGTGCGTAACTGGATTCTGATTCTGAAGATACAGACATGGTATAACTAGGCATCTGATGGCTTCTTATGGTATGCACAATCTACATTACCGAATTGCACATGGCCAAAACGGTAAGTGAAAGTAAAAGAGTGACAAAACAGAAATCCACCAGTATTTCTCTATATGGCAAGAGCTAATGCCAAGTCCTAACCATTGTAGCCAGTGCGCACTAATGATACCATGCCCTCTGCGTCTGAGAGTGCGTGTTAGGTTCAGTGTGTGTGTGTGTGTGTGTGTGTGTGTGTGTGTGTGTGTGTCTGTGTGTAAACAATGCGTAATCCCATCGCCCCCCTGCCCAATGCTGAATGATGAAACATGACACACTGAAGTACATTTGAGAGCCGCTCTGATCATATCTCCAATCCGTGGTTTGCAGCACAACAGCGCCTTTATTGCAGCGTCATAAAAGTCGAAGGAAACGCAGATCATTTAGAAACAAAAGAGCCTGTATTACCGCGAAGTCTTTGCTTTTCTTACGCCATGGCCAAGAAAAGCACCAACTTTAACCCTCTAGATTTACATTATAGCAAGTAGCTTTAGAGAATTATCCAAATAGTAAAGGATAGCAATTACGCACATGGTGTATATCCACAGTAAGAGGGTATATGTTTTTTTTGTCGTGGTGTTTACGTACGCTTACACTACTCTACACTGAAAGACGAGCTGCTGTTTCTGCTCAGGAATAATGAAATAAAATGGCACTGGGTAAGTCTAGACGGTGGTTGTAGAATTGCAAGTGTGTGTTGAGCATTCTGAAGCAACTGACTTTGACACTGTGTGTACGCACCGTCGATGTGTTCAAGGCTAAATGAACAGCATTGAAGCATGTCCAAGTAAATGAAGGACTTGTATTTTAATTCGCCTCGGGTCTTTAAAAAAATATAATAATAATTGTTTAATTCTAAGCATATGTGTATATGGAAGGAGCATATGTAGGTTGCGTTTACCATAATAATTCAACATTACTTGCGATGATAATGTTTCATGTCACACGGGTTTACCAAAGACATAGCAATAAAGACTATTTTGATTCAGATGTTTAAGTGTTTTCTTTATGTGACTTTTTACTATGCCTTTATTGGGTCTATATTTTGAATGAAAGGCAGCTCAATATATATATTTTTTTGTTTGTTTGTTTTGGTACATGGCGCTGTTGGGCATTGTTACCGTTTTGCGTAACTTTGTCAATATGTAGTAGGTCTATGGCACTTTCCGCGTTAGCATGAATTACTTTCATATGTGTATTTTGGCTGTAAACGTTCAAACATCACATAGAGGGTAATGCTGGGCTCTCTGCAGGCCTGTGTAATGAGATATGAACGCTCGAGAAGGACCATATGCATTTGTATCGGCCTATATACTGCACGTCCAAAATGCTCACTTTGGGGGTTTTGGATGTAGAAGGTGGAGTTGCCCCAGTGAAGCAAATCTAATCGAATACCATTGAAACATGACGACGCACAACAAAGTGGTGACGCTGCAGCTGCGAGGAGAACTTTACCATGACCTAAGAATACCCAAAAACACATGCCCACGAGCTCCCGTTACCCACAGCAGACCTGAGCCTTAATTCACACGTTATCAAAACTGCAAGGCACAATGCTGTGTGCCATTGTTCTTCTTGCACTGGCTGCTCTCAAGTCTAAATGGTCAAACTATGTTGTGGATCTAGGAGCAATAGTGGATATAGGTATTTCTAACGTAAGCCTAATTTGCATCTTTAATAATTTGCAGCAACAACACAAATAATAAAAACATATTGTATATTAAAAACAGTCTGTCTATGCTTATATTGACAGCTGATTTGCATTCTATGGCACTTTATTGTTCCTGATATAATGCGAGTTGCTGATGTTGGACATTGATGAGGCCATGGATGTGTGATCCTTCTCTCAGCATGAACAGCTCTGGGCTGGTGCTGAATATGTCGGTGGTCTTTTTATAACATGTTGACACTTACGGACCCGGTCATGTATCCAACATGGTGCAGGGCCACACCTACCCAACGCTACATGGATGTCTATGGACAAAGGCGGCATTCCAGCCTCAGCATGTAACGTGTCTGAATCATAACACACGAGATATTGTCAAATGCCGCTGTCAACGTAGGGAGATTGGCATTTGTATTTGCTGGATGTTTGTGATGGAATATTGATCTTGGTTTAAGGGCAGGGCAAGGAGCATTGAGCTACAAACTTGCAATAATGAGATACAAACGTGGACATTGCATGCTCCCCATTTAACATTTGGGGGGATTATGGATCATATTGACTCTACATTGCTGCTCAAACGTTGCTGCTCCAGTGCGTCCTGACCTGTACGTCATACCTTTATTGTTTTTTCCTGCTGCGTCTTTGTCCGGCTCCTCGTTGTCCTCAGCTGAAGAGTCCTCTCCATCGGTGGACTCATGCGCCTCCTCGCTCCCCTGAGGCTCCGTGCTGCCCGGGCCCGCGGGCTGCTCCTCCACGGCCGCATGTTGGGCTGAGGAGTTCGAGGGTGCGTGAAAGCGAGCGGATGACGCGGCAGGAGCAGTAGGCGCGGCAGGAGCGGGGGTATGCAGACTATAGTGAGGCAGGGAAGGGTTCGGCTGGAGGCTGTTGTAAAGTTTATGAGCGTGTGCGTGCGTCTGAGACAAGCGGAAGTAGCCCGGCACTGGCACTGAGCCCCTGCCGCCGCCAGAAGTGTCGCTGAGTGTGCACGCGGAGGAGTTCAGCCGCGTGTATGTGAGGTCTTCTGCCGTGGCTCCTGTGGGACATTTGGGCTGCTCGTACAGACAGTAACCACTCTCTTCTTTAATGTTCTGTGGGAAGGAGCACGGAGGAGCCGCCGCGTCTGCGTCCACGCGGCACGATCTTTGCGCGTCCATGTACAGGTCCATACTGGAGAGGTAGGCACCTGGGCCCGGCTCACTCCTCTTGACCGTACCTGGGAAGTATCCATAGTGCTGGAGTCCGTATGGCACGTCAGTCGTGCCGCTGTGAGGTGCGCTGTAGTGCGTCGCTGAAGAATCTGCGCGGCCACTGATCAAAGAGTCCACCAGAAACGCGTTTCCTGCCGCGCTCTCAGAACACGACATTATTGTAGCGGGTTTGGGCCAAGGCAGAAAGTAGCCCTTTCTGGCTGACATTTCTTGTGCAAAACATGCTGGATATGATCACAGGCGCACCCCCCACCCCCCTTCGGCCGCGAGCTGCACGTGGCCAATGGGAGGGCCGCACAGCCCATAGTCCCGCCCTCTTTGAGGCTACGTAGTGACATCCATCATGGAGCTGACCAGAAAGGAGACAACACAGAAATCAGAATCTCCCAATGCCGCACTAACCTCGACCGAGAACCGAGTCACAACGGACTGGGCTCAAAGGAATGGCACTGATTTGCACCTTGTGGACGGGGAGAGCTGGAGTATTTTAGTTACAAGCTCATTCATGTTTTTCAAGGAGGTTGCAATGCAATGACTGCAACAGAAGTGCATAAATACACCATTTTATTTTGCAACAAAAATACACAAACATATTACAACAATGACTGGTGCAGTCTGCCTTTGCCAAAATAGTTCAAGACTTATTCCACCCGAATACACTCCACATAAACTTGATTTAAAAGTAAAACACGCAATGACAGTGCCTGAAACATCTGCCCCTTCTGTTCAGTGACACTACGCACTGATGCTGTGTATAACACCTTTTACATTAGATGTACCTTATGCGCAAAACCTTTGCGCGTCATAAAATAAACTGATTTATTCCATTCAAAGATCACGTGACAAAAAATGCAGTAGAGCAAGGGAGAAAAAGAGAGACACAAGTTTTAACCAAAAAGCACGCGCACGTTTTATTGTTAGATTAACATTTAAATACAATGCGTAAAAGGCGAAAATGAGAATAGCCCAATTTCCTTATTACCGTCCTGCTGTGGCCCGCAGCGCACAATCCAAGTTTAAACTGATTGTGCCGCAACAAAGACATAAAGTCACAAAGCAGGGCTGTCATAAAGCGTTTGAACCCGAGGCCAATGTGCCTTTGGCAAAATGATGGGCCACAAAGCGTTTTCAGAGCCATCCTGAGCGCGGAGGTGTTAGGACCAAAGCCGGCTCCACGGACAGGATTTACCTGGGCTTGGTGCAAAGTTTCAGTTTATGACCAGGGCTCAGCGACTGGGTCCAACATACTGTGATGTGTGTCGTGCCTAAAATAACAACCAACGTTATTATTATGACGATTATAGTTGTTGTTGTTATTATTGTTATATTCTTTCTTTGTATTATATACTTTCATACAAACTTACAAAAACTCAGTGAATGTATTTTATGTCGTTAAGGATATTTACTCTTTATGTATTAATCTATCTTTCTATATTAGCTACTACATTCGAATACATATTGCTGGGTTATACAAGAACAGTGTTTTTTTCTCCAGATTTTATTTTACAAGATGTTTTAAAAAATATCACAGGAGGTTTATTGTTATATAAAAATGTGTAAAACAAGACCGGGCTAGTAAATGTTAATTAAAGCCAGGAGCATTTGCACACGCGCACTTTATAAAATATAGCCAAGGCGAAACCCTAAGAAAGGAGTTGTACCAAAAACAAATAATAAAATAGCAATTAAAAAAGCAGCCTAAAGCCTGTTCTAAACAATAGGCTATTGAAAAGTCAATATAAACACGAGTAAATGGAGACACGTTCGTTTCGATTTAAATGTTTAAGTCAAACAATGTGACTGCTCATATACTCACCAAATTATAGTCATTTTTGGCACAATATTCCTAACCTAGTTTATCATTTAAATTTGAAGAAGAAAATAGATTCCTTACAAATTCATTTTAAATGTAATGTAACATGCTGCACCAAAATGTTTTAGAAAAATACCGCACAGTTCAACAAAATCATCGAGTTTAGTTTTTCGCATATCCTGCATCTAACAAACAAATTGAAGAGTAACAAACCCGGAACTAAATCTTTTGACAACTTAGCTATCTACATTTCGCCCCCAAACAACAAAATTACCCCTCATAAAGCCACCACACTTTGAACAAGTAGTCCACGGAGTGTACAAGACAAGTGTTGCGTTTATAGACACTGCTTTTTACGCACACTGTTGTGACTGGGGGGAGACTGTACACCACACCACGCAACCAAACGGCGTCTGGAGCTCAAAGTCCTGCCTGTACTTCCCAAAACAACATCGCCTTGCATCATGGCCCTGCCCCGCTCCAATTTGGGGCAATAAGCTCCACAATAAACTTCCCCTGTTCTCCTTAGCTGTGTCCTTGGCCATGTGCGCTCTTGCTGCAGCAGCTCTACGGTAATGTGGGCCAGCTTTGCCATTACCAGGCCCAGGTGTCCTCGCTCCCCTCCTCCTCCCCTCATACCATGTATACCACAGGCAGCAGCCCTCCCTTGGTTACAGCATGTGCCGCAGTGGGGGGAATTTTTGGTCTCATATTCATAAATTGGGGGCTTTTTAGTTTCTGCTTGCGCTGAGCAATTGACAGCGCGCGGGTTGGTGGACATTTGTCAATCGCCGTGTCTCCAAAACGGTATGTTTCAAGTGGATTAAACGAATCCAAGTCCATTTGGAGGTTATTTATGTGGCTATGAATGCTTTACAATAAGACAAAGCTACGTGGTATGCAATGCGTGGCCTTTTACGACGGAAAACGTGTGTTCAGTCTTGCCAAAATCCCTTAATTCCAGAACAAAGCCAAATCCAGTTTTAAAAAAAATACTTGAAAGTGCTTTTCAGTGCGGCCTCGGTGGCATATGAGCTAGAAAGGAAACTAAAATGCGTGGCTGGACATGTGTCAATCACTGTGCCTAAAACAATGCAAGTACACAATTAGAGATTATTTATGTGAACACAAATGCTTCACAATAAGACAAAGTAACGCGATACAGGCTGCAACCCTCGATTTTAAGATGGAAACGTGTGTCTAGTTTTAACAAAAATCCTCATAATTCCAGAACACAGCCCAAATCCAGTTCACTAGAGCTTCAAAGTGCCCTTCTCGGTGTGGCCTAGGGGACACATGAGCCAGAGAAGGAAACTAAACACGCCAATTCATTATGTGAGCGTACATAGCACACAAAGTACGCCTTGGCACCGACCTATCGATATCTGCGCGCTGCAGTTATTAATTGATGCAGTTAAATCTTCATTTTCACGCTGGCTGCTCGTTATATCCAGCGCACGGGTAACACTGACCACTGGCTTTGATCAGGCCCGTGTAATGGTGACCGGAGAGGCCGTTAGACGCGGCTCATGTTCGTCCCGAGTGCAGTTATGAACGATAACGCGGCGTTTTATTACAGCAGCGGAAGCCTTTATTTTTCACGAGAGACAAAAGGGGAAAAGAGCGTGTTTAGGGCTTTAGGAAGAGGAAGACGGTGACAGTGTTGGACTCAACAATTGGACTATAGCAGCGCGATTAAAGGGCGGAACAAATCCATCCTGCATGTTCGCCTATATGTTGCGTTTAAAGCGCATATGACACATAGACAACATTTTCACCAAAACACAAACACTGCAATATTTAAGATTCCACATATTTTTGGATTTAGTATTCTTTGATTGTATCTTTTTTGTCTTGTTTTCATTGATTCTCGAGCACAGGAAGTGACATAATGTAGGTAGGACTATACTTTCCATATGGTTCACTGCAAAAAGTCATATCTTAGTAAGTTAGGTAAACTAGAAATTAGTGAAATTTTCTTGAACTAAGTACATTTGCCCTTGGTTTGAGAAACTAATTTCAAGATACTTGTCCATGGGTCAAGTTTTTTACACTAAATTTAAGAAAAATGGTTTCAACACACTCAAAATTAGACAAAAAAAAAACATTTTTCCTAATTCAAGTGTAAATAACTTGCCCCATGGACAAGTATCTTGAAATTAGTTTCTCAAAACCAAGGACAAATGTACTTATTTCAAGAAAATTTAGCTAATTTCTAGATTTCCTAACTCACTAAGATATGAGTTTTTGCAGTGTTGCTGTGCCAAC
>OMNZ01046509.1:5550-16972 GCA_900303255.1 Lesueurigobius sanzi | reverse complement strand
CCTTTTTTCACCAAGCTGCTTGGCAATTTCTCCGTAGCCCTTTCCAGCCTTGTGGAGTTGTACAATTTTGTCTCTGGTGTCTTTGGACAGCTCTTTGCTCTTAGCCATGCTGAATGTTTGGGTCTTACTATTGTATGGGGTGGACAGGTGTCTTTATGCAGCTAACAACCTCACACAGGTTCATCTGATTCAGGATAATACAGTGGAGTGGAGGAGGACATTTAAAGGCGGACTAACAGGTCTTTGAGGGTCAGAATTCTAGCTGATAGACAGGTGTTCAAATACTTATTTTCAGCTGTATCACACGAATAAATTGTTAAAAAATCATAGATTGTGATTTCTGGATTTTTCTTTTTAGATTATCTCTCACGCAGTGGACATGCACCTACCATGAACATTTCAGACCCCTCCATGATTTCTAAGTGGGAGAACTTGCAAAATAGCAGGGTGTTCAAATACTTATTTTCTTCACTGTAGCTGCTATGTTTTATGCTTTACATAGAAAACAACTTGAATGTTAACATACAAGAAAGCCTGTCTGAGACTGTAAGATCAATATGTTTGCTATAAAGGGAGAGAGCAGCTTCTATCGGTGTCTGCCGCCTGAGGTAATTGTTCAAAGCCATGCACTCTGCAAATAAAACTGTCACTTTTTTGTTTACCATTATGCACAAAGATATAAGCGCCTCTGACTTCTGTGTACTCTGCAGAGAGAGTCTTTTTATTAAAATGTTTTTTTCAAAATAGCAATACCATGAGGTAAACAGCATCAAACGAATTCAGAAAGCTGCTTGTTTTTGCCCATATAAATAGAACAATAAATATAAGAAGCAATGTTTAGGCTTTCCTGTCACACTCCAGGACACTACAGGTTTGAGCCAAATATCTCTGCTCTCCCACACATGGCTTAACCAATGGGATAAGCATATTTAAAGGGTGCCCGGCCCCGTGTGCCAGGTGCCCTCATCCACTCTCTACTCTGACCCTTGCACTGACCACTCCACAGGCAAGATAAGCCCTACATTGCCCTCCTAAGTGATGTCGCTCCCCCCACCCCTGCCCTATAGTCCATCGTATATGCGTCTACTTGGCCCGACGCTAACCGCTGTGTGTCTTTGTGTGTGTGGCTGCAGTCCACGGTGCTTATCTGCACTTTCACAGACTTGAGCCAAAAGTAAGTCTCGGTACAGGATGGAGGCCCGGAGCTTTGTGCCGGCTCTTGCTAATTACCACAGTGGTGTAATGGGAGACCTCACAGGAAAAACGCAAGATATTAAAAAAGCCAGGGCTACTTTTATCTCGCTAGAATAATAATATGGCTATGGATACGCAGTTTAGCAGTAACAGGGTGATTTAAGCAAGCACAATATTTGCTAATATAAATACACAATTTGAGACCCTTATTACTAACAACTCTAATTGGTTTATCCATTTATACATAAGTAATGGATGAATTTCAGAACATTTATGTGCCTGTTTGTGGCCTGCATTTGCCTTATCGTAGAAGCTGAATGCCCTTCCGAAGGCAACTTTCTGAACCACTGTAAGATAAAGACATAGACATGCAGCCACAAGGGGTCCGAAAAGATAATTATGATCATTCAATTTTAAAAAGACTTGGTAAGACTGTTCTCCCTGCATGGAACTTTGTTCCATTTCATTTATGTCACACCATTATATTGCTTTATGTAGAGGTATAGGAGAGGAATGACCCAATTTGACCTGTCTGAAATCTTTTGACCTGGTTTATGGTTAGTATCTCTGTAACTATTAGGCAAATCTGCATGAAAGAAAACGTGGCGTGATGTTCAAAGTGTTCAAATAAACTTGAAATATGATTTTTGCTGCAGTACTGAAAGGTAGTGGCATTATTCAGTCCCACAGGCACGATTGATGTCTGTTGAAAAGTCTTCAAGAGAGAGAGACTTCAAGAGACAAGAGATTTATAAGAGAAATATGTAATATAAAAAATATTATTGGGTTTAACATATGTGGATCCCTGTGCATCTCTGGCCTCAATCTGAAATATTGAAATCAAATTGTACAATGTTATTGACTTCACATTGGAGAAATTGGGACAACACACACTAAGGTCCAGATAGAAAATGTGGAAAAGGTATGTTACATACAGATGGATGCAAGAAAATGTAAAACATTAGCAGTGCAAAGAAGTAGACTATACATAGATATTTACAGGTAGCAGGTTCTGCACATGTTATTGGATATGGACGGCTTACTATCCAGTAAAAGAATTTACCCCTGAATTAGACTATTATTCATGGTGTCTGTTGCTATTGAGCCTCTGCATTCAATTGGCAACAAAATGTACCAAATTGAAACCCATTCTCGCCTTCTAATGCTCTTTCCATTGATGTTCCCTGAGAGCCATACACTCTCTGGATTTCTCCTATTTCACAGGTATAGCACTTGAAGACGATAAACTCTTGCCTCTAACCAGACAGGCAGTTTTACTTGAAGTTGAATTTATGGTGATGTCTCGGAGGCTGCTGTGGCCGGTGTCTTCACCAAACATTTTCCCTGGCTTCTGAGTCCGCGGTTGCCTATTACCCGATGAGGCCGTGTTGCTGTTAATGATGAATGAGCTGTCTGAGTGCTCTGTGTATTTTTCATAGGGAAGGGAGAGAGGGGGGTGCAGCTTGAGTCCCAGTCTGGTCAGATCTTAGTGCTGCCCATCACAACGAAAAATGGGGAGCAGAAAAAGATAAAACATAGTTCGGTGACGACGAGAGGGAGGCGATGGCTGTGCTTTTGCATTGTGCATAAATTGGCTTGTCATGTGACGCTTTGCAGCAGCTTGGAGTCGCTGATGTGGACAGAGCGGTGGGGGAGTCGTGCCCAAAGCCGGCCTCTCTGCAGTGACATTGGAAATAAAGCTTGTGTTTTTTGGCAGACGAGGAAGATCTCAGGGGTAATTTGAAAGCACAGCCCAACCACCACTGTCATATTTAGAGGAATGAGATGCAGTAAAAATATACTTCATTTTACCCTTAAAAGACCTTGTGCTGAACTGGTGTTAGTGGGATGCTGTGATTGGCTTTTATAGGCCGCTTATGTTGAATATGCATCCGCCTCATTTTCAGTTGTCGAATGCATGAAGTGGGACACCCTGAACCTTTACTAGGACTATCTCACCTGCTGCATACAAGGTCTTCGATCTTCAGACAACCAAAACCTTGTTTGGTTCTCATTTTAGTAGTCATTTTCTTTAATTGTGTTAAAATGATGAAGATATTCTTTGCTACTACTGCACCTCTCCAGAGTAAACTGTACTTAAAGCAGACATACTGTATCATGCAAAATTTAAACCATGTTATAATGTTCTTCCCCCTTCAAAAAGTCACTTTATTCACACAGCTTTGAGTTTATATTTATTGTTTATTTGATTGGGACAGTGCATGTTAATGAACGCACATGGGACACATGCATGTAAACACACCACTCCGGATTGTAGGCTTGGGCTAATTTCCATCCATTGTCCCACACTCGTACACACAAACACACTCTCATTCATCCTGATCTATTGTACATGTTTTTAGTGGTAGAGGAAACCTACGCAGACACGGGGAGAACATGCAATCTCCACAAACAAAGGCCCCGTCCTGGCCCGGGACCGTACTCGGGACCTTGTTACTGTGAAGCACGAGCGCTAACCGCTGTGCTACCGTGCCACTCAGTAATCCTCGTCACTTTGGTCATTTCTGGTTGATTTCCTCTACTTTCTAGGCACAATTGCGTATTTTTCCTCCACATTTTTAAAGCCCATGCTCCAACATCAGTTATGAGCTGTTGTGTGCTCAAAGTAGGCACACTGTGGCGCCACAGAGTTGCTAGATTACTAAATTATTCCCAGTGCTGCCTGTGGGGAGCGCACCAGGTCAAATCCTAACTAGTTCATATAACATATCGATGCTCAGACACACTAAATAATGTTTTTTGAACCTGTTTTTAAGCCTCATATGCATGATATGTCCACTTTAAGTCTCATACAAGCACCAAAGCATACGTACGTCTCATTTTTGATAAGTAAAAGTAGCTTACAAGTTAAAAATGGTTTGAGATCCCTGCAGAACGGTGTCAAAAAGGCCAATTTCCCCCATAATGTCAATAAATCTTTGGTCACACATTACCCTTAAAACAAACAAAAACAATTAAGGGGAATTATTTCTACTGGGTCCAAGAAATGTCCAAATGAAGGTTTGTATTGTCCTATAGGATGTAAAGTGGATTTGTCTAGATAGGGCCATTTCTTTGCAACATGCACCACATATTCTCTGAGCCAGCCTTGCAATTACCCTGGCCAATTGTTCAGAGTGTACCTCTCCTGGAGCCCGAAACAGACAAGGATGCACAAAAGTAGATTTATCCCGGTAAAACCCCATCAAGTACCTGTACCTTGAAACCATATTGTTTATTACAGTGAAGGGTTCGAGCAACATAAGCTGGCATCCAACCACAACAGTCTGGTCTGTCTGTCTGTAGCTGATCCAGTCTTTGGCCTGGTTACAGCCTGTTCTTCTCGTGGTGCTGCTGATGAGCTGTTTGTGTTGGCTGGCTGAACGGGGCTCATGTGCTCAGCTCAAGTCTTGTATTGTGTCATCCGTCCTAAACCTCTGCACAAAGTGTTGCTGAGTGTTGCCTTGTCATTTCCGGCTGACCTATCGAGACGAGTCTGTGCGCTTGGAGTGAGCCTCGGAGATATTGGCACCTGCATCTGCTTTGAAAAGACTCGGAATAATGTCTGTGAATGCAACCGGCCTGCTTCTATTTTCGAAATGTTAAGTCTGTCTGTGTGTGTGTGTGTGTGTGTGTGTGTGCGCTGCTGTGACACTATTAAATTCTTTATGCCGACTCCAGCATCGCATCTGTGTTTAGCTCAGCGCTGCTCTGCTCTCTCTTCTGCTCCCTGTCAGAGGAGAAGTGGGATGTGGCAGTTTTTTTTTGTCTTGGCTGACCTGTTTCGGGACGGTGTGTGTAGTCAGTGAGGCTCAAACTCGCTGCAGTCGTAATGTTTGTATTTTTAGACAGGTAGGTTTTTGGTGTGGTGTCTGGCTGCTTGGTGACCTGTTACTGTACACGATGATTAGGCCATGTCCCGTGCAGCTCCACTCGCTCTGGGTGCTGCACAAGGCCTAGAGGGGGGAATTATAAGAAGAAGCAGCCTGTGCTTATATCGGAGTATAAGAAGGTTGGCCTTGAACGACTTAGCACTCAGATGTAGCAGTCAGGGCAGAACACATGTGGTTGTATGTAAAAGCATGTGGAATTAGCGCGTAGCATTAGCTGGTTTAGCGCATATGTGGGACATTTCAAACGCTGTCTACATACAGTATGTGTTCCATTTGGAAAAAGCATCTGTGAGAGCAACTACCTGTAAAGTTGCACCTATCCAGATGTTTTTTTCTCTCCTTGCCTCCCCTCTCCTTCTCCCTTGAGATGTTTGTGTGTTTTCAGTTGGAACCCTCCCCTTTCTCTTTAAGTTCAGACTTTGACATCCGTACCTTCCCCAAGGATGTCTGTCACAAACTGCAGTCCAACATTGTGACAATGCTTTCGTTTTTCCCAAACTTCTTTATGAACTTCCTGTTTTCGTATCCTTTTTCTGTTCTTTCCCTCAAGGTCTGGCGCACCTGATGTTAAAAAGCCAAGGTATGGGGTTTGTTGGTTTGCTTCTCCCCACCAGCCACCTAATCACACATCCCTCTGCCCTTTCCCTGTAATCATTTCAGTTAACTGTGCTGCACTAATAATCCTCTCCTGTTTTCTCATATACTTGCCTATTCCTTTTGCTTCCTGTCATGTTATGCTCACTACTCACTCAATTTGTGTCCGTCAAACCCTTGTCCTGACCACTGACTGATCTACTGGAACATCACCTTTGACCGCCGCAGTTTTACGCCAAGGTAATCCATCACAGCATCTCTTCAGCTTGGTTTGAAAGGGGAAATGTAAAGTGTCTTAAGCTGAAGACAGATGTGTGTCAGGTTTGCACTGGGAACTTTTTTTCTTTTTGCTTTCTGTTTTCATAACCAAAACCAAATAGGATTTCTGACATCAAAACATGCCAGCGGTGTTGTTTTGCATTCACTGCAGGTTCTGTGACATTCAAATGACATTCAAATGCTTTCCTGAATTGCAGCTGACTCCTTTGTGTTCAATGGGGGATGAATATTCATAGAAATGTTTTATGAGTGCCGGTATTGCAATGATATTTTGAATGTGAGCTCTTATCGCATGCCCACACGCCAGCAGTATCACTTCACAAGGACTTTGCGCATTGGCAGTGGACATGCGTATAGAGGGATCACAAAAGGCCATTCACTTTGAATATAATTTATCAAACTGACCTGGGTGCTTATAATTGCGTTCAGACCTTGTGATGACAGTAACTGTAACACCGAGTTCACACCTTACAAGCATTTACCAAGTGAATTTCCTGATATTTCGAGTTTCAAAATGGGTTAAACTATGACTCTTTATCGCCTACTGTACGACTTGAGAGGTTCCTCAAATTTATTATTAAGTATTATCTCTATTTTTGTATTTTCCTGCTCTAGCAGTTGCAGTTTATTATTAACAGTACCCATAGTAAGGACTGAGCGATATATGGCTAGATTAAAAAACAAAATAAACCTCAGTGTAAACAGCATGCTTCCCCTCCTTTACCATTTTAGATAACACAGTTTCCGTTTCATTCCTCACTCCGCTCCGAACAGCGCACTGTTGCTGCTACAGGGCTGTACTCCTACCAATGATTAAGACTGACCATAGATTTTATCATGATTCATTTAAAATTTGATTAATTGCTCAGCCCTATCTATAGGATTACTGAAATGTATTACTTGATAAGTCTCCATCTGGATTCGTGAGTTCAGTTCACTTTGTTCCCTTGCCTCAAATATTCAACTACCAATATGTAATTCTTTTTCCATAAGGACACTAATATTTTTTTTATTTTTATTTTATTGCCAACAATTCAACTAAAACTATCCTGTATCTAATTGAGTATTTTTCTTCACTGTCAGTGGAATATGTTTTACACATTAAAACAAGACGTGCGCTGTAGTAGCACTAGCACCTAGCACCTTTGAAGTTGTTGTTAATGACCGAGAGTGAGTCAGACAAAGCGCGGCACATTGAAGTCGAGCTTTTTTTCCCTTTGTGTGTTGCCGACCACATGTTTATTTGCCTCTTCAATATCACCAATTAGTGCAGCGCCAGTCAGAGAAATGTATTATTCAGTCTCCATGGCGATCGTGGTCCTTCTCCGGAGAGGATCTGTGATACACCGCATCTACGGCGGGGTTTGGGAACTAGTCCCTTCATTTATGACATTATGTTGAAGCCTGAAAATTATTAAACTGTTCTTATGACATGGGCAATGACGGAAATCTACGACCCGACACTATTAGCAATTTAGCAAGGTTGTAAAGGAACAGGCCACCGTTTGTCCATACTATATGTTCTTACCTGAGCTTACAGACGAGTCGATGCATGTCTGGTCTTTGTGCGTGCCCTCAGTCACGCAAAAAGATGTTAGCATTTAGCCTAGTGTGAGAGTGAAGATATTACTGCGCGGAGGTCGAAGTGCTCCTAAGGTGTTATTACGGCTAATAATATAGTACCCCTTTTTATTCGCTCTGGAAACGCCAGATTTGGGCACTTAGTTTATGTTGAGATTTATTAATTAATGTGCACTCTATGGCTGTATGTGCTGCTCCTCGGCTCTCTGCCCTCTGCCCATGGATGTATCTTTTTTTCTCTTGCTCCTGATATTGCCTGCGTGAGAGTAAGGGAGGGAGGGGGGAAGGGGGGTGCCGGCAGCATGTGAGCCTCGTAGCGATTTATTTTGTTGATATCAGAGCAGTTTTTAACCCACAGTGCGCTAAAACGGCCGTGTGATTCATGTGAGAGCATAGACAGGATGTAAACGCTGTTATGAGAAGGGAACTGCCACATTAGCGGCTCCTCCGTCGGTTTCCTGCTTCTTCCTCGGTCCATCCCGGTGCACGTGAAATGCGTCATTGCGTCACTAGAGCGAGCCTCTCTGATTGGTTGCAGCACCGCACAGCTCAGGACGCACGAACTCTTGCCACCCCTTGACGCGCGTTACCGTACATGTAAACCCGATGCCTTTGAAACCCATGCTGCGTTTGGTCTGAACGGGCCATTAGAAAATCGACATTTTGTGTAACTATACTTGGATCGTGCACATAACCGTTTTTAAATTGGGAAAAGAAGTGGAAGAGCTTGGTGGCTTCTAACTTCATCCCTGTATGATCCCATCTGAATATGCTGGGAGAGGCTAAATGCTAACAACATCTTTGGTCTTTTTGCGTGACTGAGGGCACGCACAAAGATCAGACAGGTACACATCAACTCGTCTGAGCTCATGTAAGAACATCTCAGTATGGAAAAACGGTGACCTGTTCCTTTAAGGGGAGACGCTGCAGGCAAATCTATTTTTTATTTTTAGGTTTTGGGCCAGTTTCGCTCTCTTTCACCTGGAAACAAATAAATGACCTAATCTTAACAATCAGACACGATAGTTCTTTATTGATCTCACACTGGGGAAATGTTCTTGTTACAACTCTAAAGATAGGATCACACAGGGGGGTGCAATATCAAAGAATAAATGAAACAAAACAAGTGTAACATGTTCCCATAGAACTGTAATACTGTATGGGAAATTGTAACTTCAATGACCTTCTTCTCAAAAGACTATTTTAAAGGTTTGTTGTTCAGAGGCATCTTTCAGTATTTAATTACTGCCTGATTTATTGACTTTTGAACCCGAAGAAACAAGGCAAAATTAGATTTTTTTTTTTACAAATGTATTTATTAAAAACCGGTTAATTAAAAAAATAAACAAGATATTCAAAATCCTCTTTGAACAAAATTAATATTTTTTTATTTTGTTTTCAAAAACATGGCCAATTTTACACATAAAACTTTTTTTCTCACATTTATGTCGGTCATATACAGCTAAAGTTTAAAATTGTGATGACTCAATTTAAAACAGCACTACTGTGACCGGAAGCGATGGAGCTGGTCTGCAGTTGTTGTATAGGCTCTGAATACTGACGTCTTTGTCAATTTTACTTTTCAATAGTTCCGTTTTAAATGAATTAGTGCCGGATAATCCATGAGGAGTTGTTACTGTTAGAAAATAAAATGACATGACTCAGACAAAATAGAAATAATTGAGATCCGAAAACTTTACGAACCCACTCTAATTTCACTTTTCCCATTTCACAAAGAAAACATCTCGCCGTGATGTTTTGACAGAAAATACCTTACAGTGCGTAGCAATGATTCACAGTGATGTATAAATGAGCCAATGGGAGGACATTAGGGGATTCTTGGAACACTTTCCGCCTCATTAAGATTTTGTATGCTCTTGCTCGGATCATTGTAAATTGCAAAGCTGCAACAATAATAATGAAAAACATTTGAGTGTTGAATTATGTGGAATAACAAGGGATTGTCTATGTAAATTAGTATGGAGCAACATCGAGAAAATAGATAACGCATTGTACATCTATCTAATTCATGTCATGATGAGACAATAATATCGTTGCATCTAATTGAAACATTCGCCGCCCAAACGCACATACTATGGTGAAATGATGTTTTATTACGTATTGTAAGTGTGTCCCAAAGGCGCCCCACAACATGATTTGTCATAAGATGAAGCCTAGATGTAATTGCTCCATTTCATGCACCAGTAAATAAGAAGTACAAGTCCGTAATTGATTGTGGGAATAAATATTCACTTCAATAATCCTTCGAGCTGTTGCCGTATAGTGTGGACCATAGCGACCATTAGTACCACAGTACTGCACAGCCTGATTTACACAACATTCAACACTAGTATTTACACCTATACGACGAACATCTGTGATTCGCTTTTGCCCCGATTTCTGCTCTGGCCCGAGGCACGACTTTTTATAGATGTAACTCAATCCTGATCACGAATTCCACACAGTTCTCTTTTTTCAGGAAGGCATTATATTTAGAGTTACAAATTCTGACAAACGGTAAATGGTCTCCATGGTCTTATACAGCTACATTAAGCGTCTCAAAGCGTGTTACATCAAAGAACCAGTCACCTATTCACTCTCTGATTCACTGTCACAGCATGTTGAGTCTACAGCAAAGATGTCTCACATACTTTTTATACATTTAATTTATCTTTCAAACTTTTTCTTTTTCAAAAATCTTACTGAGTAATGACAATCATCTTAAAATGTAAAATTTAAATACCAAGAAACCCTGATTAGCTCTGAGGGAAGAACGCCTTGTATTAGGAGATTTCATTACAGGCTTTAGACCTTTCTCCCTCAGCACCATTTTGAGAAACTAGATAACATTATTATATTCAGTGTTATTATTTTTGTTTTTAATGTTAGTCAATAACCTGATTTAGATGACTACCGTGTTTTTCACACTGGAGTGTAAGTCACACCAGCCAAAAAATGCACAATGAAGAAGAAAAAAATATAAATATTTAGCAAAATCCAAGACCAATAACAAACATTTCATCTTGAAAGGCAAGTTCTAATAATAGCAATAAAACTGAATAGGTGTACGGTATGCTAACGTAACACATTGATGGTTATTCAGCTACACAAAGCATAAACAACAAACTGAATATGTGTCTGATATGTTAACATAACATATTAATGAATATAAAAAGTCACATCTGAGTATAAGTCACAGGATCAGCCAAACTATGAAAGATTTTACTTTGGTTCTTCAGGAAAGTTAGGGGCTCTTTGAAAAGAAATAAATTATTAAACGATATTTCTCTGAAGTCCCTTCTGTTCATTGTAATTGAGTTATTGTTGGGCAAAAAAAATATCTGCTTTAGTCTGCAAAAATATCCAATTGAAAAACTATAAAATGTATGAGTTGACAACATTTGCACAGACTTTATTGAAGCTCGTGCCTAAGGACACAGGTAATGTCCCATCCGCTGGTCAGTGTCTGCCCTGGCACATCTGAATCCCCTGCCCTCCCCCTTTGGGCCATAAGCGTCAATACTTTAATACCATCTGTGTCCCGGACGTATGGGGCACTGTGGCCTTAGCTGCATAATAAAAGCATAACATTAACAACACTTTGGTGCAACCTCTGCGGTAGAGTGTCATTGCAACAGTACAGGACAAGATGGGAGCTATTATGGCAGAGCAATAGGTGATTTCTTCTTCACCTTTAAGCCCTTTTAGATAATACACATCATGTCTTTGGGCCTTACCTGTGCTGTTAAGACACTATAGGAGCAATAACAGCTGTTGTTTAAGTAGCCGGCAGCAAAGTAAACAATCTCAGTGCTGATAATAGTCTGTCCGCTGTGTCTTCAGGCTACAGAGACAGGGGCCTTTGTGGCTTACTGCACTCC
>OMNZ01046508.1:0-12253 GCA_900303255.1 Lesueurigobius sanzi | reverse complement strand
CAGTTGAATAGACGGACACCCAAATGTACACACGCCGCTCTGCTCACCGTATGTAGTACATTAACCCATATGCTGGCCCAGCTGTTCCTCCCAGCGGTGTTGTGGAGGGGTCCCCTGCCAAATGTGGCTTAGGGTGTGTTTGTGCTCCTGCTGCCCACTGATTACATTGTGTTGCTCTCTTGGTTACACATGTGTAAACCACTCAGAGGTCCTGCTGCACGAATGCACGAGGAAAGAGCTTCTAAAAACACATCCTTCAACACTGTTTGGGGGGCCCCTGCCACCACTGTTGGCCCCTCTTGTAGCACATAAGCTAGACGTGTCAAAGGTGTGTGTAGGAGTGAAACCACATGCAATGCTTAGCTGCACATCTGTTCTGTGCAACAATATTGTCAGCATGGTTTCACTGAGTGGCATTAGTACATAATGAGAAGTCAACTACGCTGGTACAACTTATTGCTTGGAAATGGTCAAATCCAGTGCTACAGCTAATTTGTTTGTCATCCAAAATATGAAGAACCCCATTTTATTGAAATGTGTGTTTTAAAATTGCCCTGTGTCACAAATCCCTCTCCTGCTGCTCCTGTTTGAAGTTTATGTTACAACAATATCCCATGACCTTCCTTGATATCAATTCTTCCCCGTATTGTTCCTTTTTGCCCACCGTTTACATGCTAACCTGCAGGTTGTATTTCAGTTTGAGTTAAAAGCAGTGTGTGCTGGCACCTGCAGTTTCGCATTTCACGTACACGGCTGTTTCGAATGACAGTTTCAGTTTCTGGTCCCGGAGCCCGAGCCCCACTGAGCACATGGTTTCACATCCCAATTATCCACACCACAGTTAAGGAAGCACAATAGTTTTAAATATGCCCAGGGCCATAGATTCAACTGTGGCACACTGTGTTCTACATTGTCTTCTCCGTGCTGCATAAATAATGCATTTCAGATCCTTCACAAGTCCAGGTGTCACTTTACGTATTGTTCAGAAAATAAGTGGCAGCTTCAAAGGCAGTTTTTGAGCTTGTTTTGTCTCACTGGGCAGAATGACGGCGCTTAGATGTCAGCAATGCACCTTTTATTTTGTAATTTATTTATGAATCCCAACAAAGTAGTTCTTTGACAAATGGGGTCAGTAAATAACAGTTCTAAAGCCTTCAAAACCTTTCAGGCAAGTTGCTTTTCCTCATTAGCGTGTCGTAAAAGGGCCCTAATAGTCATAGCTTTGGACGTGTTATGCACCTCTTTCCATACTACACTTTAGCCATTAAGATGGATTGATGCTGCATCTTCTTGTCAAATCTGTGTGACATTGTTTATTCAATGCCAGGACCTGATGTTACATGTTATTGTTTGTTTGTTTGTTTTTTGCAGAGGGAGAGTTTCTCAGTGTACGGGGAGTACTGTAGTAACCACGAGAAAGCGTTGCGGCTACTCATGGAGCTCAACAAGGTTCCCGACATCAGGACGTTCCTCCTGGTAAGATGTTCCTCCTTACTAAGATGTGCATGTTATTGTGTGTGTTAAAGGCCCTATACATGATCTTTTTATCACAAATAATAGGGAGCAAGTAAATTAAATTAGATAGTTGTGGTGTCTGCTCCATTCCTAACTTTTAGGGCAGCTGGGTGGGGGTTTGTTGATGAGGATCTACTGCCCTCTTCAACGGGCCGCCCAACACCTATGCTTTTTAATGCACTACACTATGGAGGGCTTACATAATACATTACACAGGGAAAAAAAATGAAAAAAAGATTACATTGAGAATGGTAATGACAACTGGGAAGTAGCAAGATCAAGAATGCCTCTTAACCCAAAACTAGAGTCCTTCTGCAATGTTAGCAATAGTTTACATGGTAACCATCGGAAAGAAAGAAACATACTAATGGTCACCTTTGTTACTTGCTCTGTACCAGACATTGTACATGAAATGAGACTGTTGTTGTATTTTGGTCTGTGTTAATATTAGCCACTTAAATAACAAGTCAGACAAATCAAAATATGATCCTGTTAATTGTATGATTGATAATGTAGTAAGATGAAGTTAATTTATGAACTGGTACATGTATGTGTGTTTGTGTGTACATGACAGTGGTCATGTGACTGAACATTGTCATCTTCATATTGTCTTAACGACTTAATATAAATGTCAGAATTTCTTTCTTGGTCAGATACTGTAAGTGAACAGGAAAGAAGCCGGTTTGCTCTTTCTTTGTTGTTTTGTTCATACTGCACTGTTTCTGAAATGACACATTTTATTGTATGGATGTTGTGGTAGGTGCTTATAAGCTCTTTTGCTTCAGCCTACTCCTTTTGAGCATAATGTTTACTGCTCAAATAAATAAATTAAACTTTTTAGGATCATTGTCACAAAAATGCAATAAAAGAAGCCTACAAACTCATGAAATTGACGTATGAGTTTACAATATGCTAAAGTAATTTCATTCCACTACTATGAATAAATAGCACCTTTAGGTATTCATTTATTTGTATGTTATTATGTTAAAGTCTGATATTAAATACAATAAATGGAAATGTCTTCAGACCTAAACTTTCATGAGCGTTCACAAACAGACACGACTAAAGCAAAGGAATGGGTCTGCAGTTCAGTATTTGAACAGGGTCTGAATGATTTGTCACTTACAAAGCATTGTAGCATAATAAGTGTAGGGTTTATACCAGTTAAAAAGAAGTTTATTTGATTTTGATATCAGACTGCCTCATATGAATGTAAAAATAATTGTGAAAACCTGCTGTATTTCTATCCTTCTGCGAGGTTAATACTAAAATCTATTTACCTCAAACATCTTTTGTCATTGCCCTACTTTTGTTTCCTCCCATGCGTGTTATGTCTTCCTTTGTCGTCTACCCACCCTTTCCTTCCCCGATCTCACCTCTTCTTCCATGTCAACTCCGAGCTCCAGCGTCCATAAGTGCTCTTCCTGTCCGGACAGGATGTGGCCACCATCAAGGCCACTTTTGTGTTCGCTCTTGTGCAGTGTTTCCGTCGCCAGCTGTTTCCACCTTTTAGGTTCTGGACAATGAACTGGTGGCAGGGCTTTTTTGAAAGGGTTGTGTGGAATGAAAGCGTCGAGGCAGGGCCCAGCTGTGGAGTGTGCTGGCAGGCTTCTTTGGACTGGCTCTGAGATCTAAGGCCCGGTGTTGCCCGATGGTTGACTTCCATGGCTTTATTCTGGGCCAGAGGAGTGGAAAGAACAGGATGGCACTGTTGCTGTGTTGCAGACCAGTCATGTAGCAGTAATATCATCCTATGCAGGACAATAGGACTGGGTATAATACTGTATGTACCAATGTGGCATCAGAAATAGTTAGATAACGCTACTATTGATATCCCCAAAAAGGTGGGATTGTGCTCAAACAAATAAATTGTATGAAAATAATTAGCATTATTATTCAGTGGCACAGTGATTTGCGCTCACACCTTACAGCAAGAAGGTCATAGGTAACTATACAGTTGTGGTCATAAGTTTACATACCCTTTTAAGTTTACATTCCCTAATAATCTTTTGGCCATTTTTCATAGAATATGAATGATGACACAAAAATCTTTTTTCCACTCATGGTTCATGTTTTTGCAAAGCCATTCTTGGTCAAAGAACAGAGTTTACTCTTTTGAAATCATAATGAAACAGAAACTACTCAAATGTCCCTGATCTAACGTTTACATGACCTTCAACAACTGTCAAGAAAATTGTTCAGGAGCAAAGAAAAACAGGACTCTGACAAAATTGGACTCTATAAAAAAATGTTTTTGTTTCAAGGTGCACAATATGTAAACATTTGATCAGGGACATTTGGCTAGTTTCTGGTTGAAAAGCGTTCAAAAACAGGTTCACGCAACCACCAACCATGACTGAAATAAAGATTTTTTTGTTATCATTCATATTCTGTGATATGCATAAGTTTACATACCCTGACTTTTGGCCATAACTGTATATGTGGAGTTTGCATATTCCCACCAAGTGCTTTGGTGCCTCCTACCACTAAAAATGTGTACCATAGGGTCCCCTCAAGGGCCAACCCTGAAAAAGAGATTCTGAAATCTCAGTAGGACTTTCCCTTTAAGAGAAAAGTCTAATTAAATGATACCAAGCCCTAAAGACCCGTAACAATATCATTTTCAAGTAGAACAACACAACTGGTTCTGTGAAATTCACTGATACTTTCTCAAATATTATTATTTCACACTTGATGATTTAATAACTGCTGCTAATTCATATCCACAGCACAAAGCAAAATTCACATCTGGTTCTATGTTCAAATCATGTCTGCCTGCAAATCGCATGTGTTTTGTATAGCAACCATGTGCAAAACAGAAACTCGACCGAAGGGCTAATTACAGGCAAGAAGACAGTTGGAAATCCAATTGATTCAATTAGCAAAGGATGACCATTTCAAATCCTCACTGCCCTTGGCGTCTTCTCACTTGGGTTTAATTTGAGTGGGGTTGTTCTGGATTTCCATATTAATTTAGTTACTTAATAACAGAACTTTTAATTGCAGTGAAGGAGCAAAGTGGAATCAAAAGGAGGTCACATCGGAGAGGGGGGGTGGATTTGTCTTGCTTTAAGCTCCAATAAAGCAGTGCAAGATAATAAGTGAAATATCATTTAACTGTGGGAAACAAAACTGCTGCAGATGAGAGATTAGAGATTAATATATCACGAGTCGGTGGAATTCCAAAGTCTTTTTGTCTACACCCCCCGTCGTCTCCTCCATTAAAAAGAAACTGCCGTATGATTATAGTCATCTCCAGCTTTTTCCCCACTAGAGAACTCTGGAGCGGTTTATCTGCACGGCTACGTTTGATCTTTCATCCTGTCCCATGAGCTCATTGCATCCTGACAGGCTGCGATGCCTCAAAATGCACAGCGCAGTGGAGGAACCGTGTCTGTAACCATAGCCCCCCACTTCTGATGAAAGCGCCTCTGACGGGAACGGGTTATAAGAGGATTCACAGTGATCTTTGTGTTGAAAGGGTTTTTTTCTGGAATGAGGGACATGCAGTGTGCAGAGTCACATTTAGTTTAAACTGGCTCATTCTGAGTGACCTTTAAATGTTTTGTTGGTTGGTGGCTTAATAATTTTCACATACACATTCACTGTGAATGATATAGAAGCTGAATCAAACTTCCAATGACCCCAGATTGGTTATTTCCATGTTTGCTCTAAGCACTGTACAATATATCTCACTCAAGTGCTCTTCCTGCAGCAGTAAAGTGGCTATATAAGAAAGTGGCTACATAAGAGGTTTATTCGCATTTATTCCAGTCCTTTATTTGTGCTCATTGTTTATGGGTTAAAATAAGTATATGTCGATTCATCTTGTAGGCTGCAAAATACTTTTATTTTGGCTTAGCCTTGCAAGCCCGCCTGCCTCCATATATGAGATACTGTACTGTACTGTACTGTAGACTTACAAACTGATCGTAAACCAATCAGAGAAACACAGATGTGATGTAAATGCAGCAGGAAGAGTGGCAAGAACATCCTTTTTAAAAAGAAAAACCTTCAGAGCAGCCAGTTGTTGTGGTTTTAAGGACAAGTTCAGCTCATTCAAAACAGAAGATAAGGCAATGCTAAAACATTGCTCCTTTGCGGACGCCATCTTGACTAGTTTGTTGACTAGCTGAAAATGACACATCGCCAACTCCCGCCTCCCGTGCTGTGATTGGTCTGGTAGCTTTCTCACCAGAGTTTGAGCCAACCAACAGCGCAATCCCAGACCCAATCCCTTCCCATGTATCTCATAGGGGTCAGGCTGAGGCTATCGCCACACTTGATAGTTACGCTTGTTTTTACAATACTAACTGTGACACATTTTAGTGAAAACATTAAAATGGGAACGGAGATTTCAGAATTGCATTGCATCATATTGTAATCAGATTCTAGGGTTCAATTTTATAGTATCTATTGTTGGGCATTATATAGGGTATGCAGATGATATCACAGCATGGCAACAGAAGCCAATTGAGTGTCAGTGATGAGTTACCGTTTGCTTTGAATTTGTCACTATATACTTGTTTAATATTAATATATCTTATTATTTTACAGCATTGTATGCTCCTGGGAGGAAAGAAAAGCACAGACGTCCCACTGGAAGGCTACCTCCTCAGTCCCATCCAGAGGATTTGCAAGTACCCACTTTTCCTGAAGGTATTGCACAGCATCAGCATTGACACTAATGCCCAATAAAATTATTTATCATCCGACTGGCTATTTTGTTAAACATTTTATTTCCTCACTAGGAGCTACTAAAGCGAACCCCTAAGAAACATGCGGACTACCCTGCGGTGGAGGAGGCTTTGCAGGCCATGAAAGCTGTCTGCTCCAACATCAACGAGACCAAGAGGCAAATGGAGAAACTGGAGGCTTTGGAACAGCTGCAGTCACACATAGAGGGCTGGGAGGTAAGATGGAGCACCGTGGAACATGGGGTCAGGGAGAGGAGACTGTGTCATGGAGAGATTCATATGCTACTACAGAGAATGATGGAGCTCAGCTGGATGAACTCGATGCTTTACAATGCTTATTGAAATACAGTACGTAAAGGTGCTTTCAGGGACCACTAATAACCAGCTATATACTTTTAATTGTAACCTTAAATTGTTGTTATGTTCCATGGGTATAAAAGTATGTCATTTTTACACTCTCTGGCTCCCTTTGCTGTCACAGTAATGTCTGATAAACAAGATTCTTTCCAATTTTACCAAAACTTTTTTTTTTTTTAGTTAAACAGGTCTAAATTTGATGTGCACTGTCTTACCATCCAAATCAGTGCAGAGCGCTCGGGGGCCATGGACAGGGCTTGGGAGCTGGAGTTGAGGGTCCAGCACATTTTTCACGCCTCCCTCACCCGCCACAACAGAAGCCTTGTCTTAGCAGCCACCAATGGGACAATCTAGTCTCTGAGGGTGCCAAGGGAGATGCCAACAGGCAAACTGCCCAATCAGAGGAGACTTAGGAGGCAGAGTTCTAGGCTCACATGCATAGGCAGAGTTACACGAGGGGACCACTTGAGGGGATGGGAGAAGTGAAAGATGGAAACAGAACTGAAAAGAGGCCCCACTGGGACATCCAACAGCCGGCCGTAACAAAACTGAAGAAGTCAACTTAAAATGACCATTCTATTGCATTGTTATGTTTTAGAACTATCTTTAGTTTGAGCTCATATTCTCTTTGTTCTAAGCTTCCTTACATGTTCTACTCTTTATTTTGTCATTTGTAACTATACAAATTAAAGCATCCAATTGAGATACAGTTGTGCTCATAAGTTTACATGCCCTTTTAATCTTTTGGCCATTTTTCATAGAATATGAAACGTGCAAAGCCATTTATTGCCAAAGAACGAAGTTTACTCTTTTGAAATCATAATGAAACTGAAACTACTCAAATGTCCCTGACCTTGACTGCCACAAAAATTGTTCAGGAGCAAAGAAAATTGTTCAGTAGCAAAGAAAAACTAATTTCAGCTGAAATACAGGACTCTCTGGCTAGTTTCTAGTTGCAAAGCATAAACAAACAGGTTTTTTGACAATAAATGGCTTCACACAACCACTAACCATGACTGAAATAAAGGTTTTTGTGTTAATATCATTCATATTGTATATTATAACATTCTGCCAGGGTAACTATACTTTCTTACAGTGATACAATGTAGAACATACGGTCCACAAATGCAACAACATTTGCCCAATTAGCAAATAATTGAACCCCAAATATACTTTTTTTTTTGTAGCAATATCAGGTAGAAGTAAGACTTTCGTCAAAGATGAAAGATGCATTTGCCATTTGTCTTTGCAACAACGGTTTTACAGCTTAGTTATCCACTTTACCTCCCACAGTGGCTTCACCCTAACAGCATTAGCCGCGCTCTTCTTTCCTCTCTCCGGCCTAATCACCTCCACGCCTAATGGCCTCCAGTAGTGCCGATTCAGGCCCGGACGCATTACTGCCTCTTCCATACTCGCCAGTCCATGTTGTTTGCACACTTGTATACATTAAGAATTCAGGGCAGGCCTCACATCCATCTTTGAAGCGCTAAAACACATGGACGAGCACACAAAGGTTGCAGACATGCCTTCTGAATTCCCATGCACTCAGCTCGCACCCCCATCTCGCCCCGCTGCCGTTAGATGAGGTGGAATCAATAGTGTGAAACGCGATCCCTGCCTACGCCCCCAGACGGTACACGACGCACCTTTTCAAAAAGCCGCGAGGATTGTCCGAACTCCGCAGAGATGACCATCCATCATCAAATTTACACTCATGGGAATCAATTATGGACGGTGGGGGGCTGGGTGTGGCTGACGAGAGCACTTCTGCAGGTCTCAGCGTCTGCGGGGTGTCCACACATGGCTGTTGTTAGTTCCACATAATTTGGAAGGGAATGATCCATTTAACAATGAATGATGGGATGTCATTAGCTTTCATTTTACGCTCCACAATTAAACGGTAACGATATTCCTGCGAGTCTTTTGACGCTGTAGAATAATATTTGTGCCTCGTTGGCCGCGCTAGGCTTCATTTGTGAAAGCGGTGGATGAGCATATAAATTATTTTAAAGTACATGTCTAAAAATAGTCACGCAACGCAGTAATTGGCCTTGAAGTTCAACCTTTTGGTGAAAAGGTTAATTAGACAACACACTGTGGTCACTGCACACATCAACATCTACAGCTACATCATTTTTCAAAGCACTTACCAGAAGAGACCAGTACTGGGCCTTTCATCTCATGTGCTTTTTATAATAACAAACATAGATCACATCCAACTGAATCAATGAGCTTTTTTGATTATGGCGATATCACAGATGGAGCATCCTATATTTTTTTAATTCTTTATCTGTAATGAAAGCGATTAGACAAATGGTTAGCTACTAAAGCACCCATTGTAGCTATATTTATGAACCAATGGACTGTGACCTGTCATAATATCGTGCAATTGAAACAGCATTTAGGTTTATGAAACAAGCCTAACCTCCCAAGTTGCTTACTTTTGCATTTGTGATCATTAGCATCTTTCACAGTTGCATGGACACATGCTACACAGTTTTTGCTACTTGTATAATTGGTCAACAACTGAAACGAAATGCATTTGGTTTATCACACCACATTAAAGTTTGAGGGGAGAGGCAGTGTGTTCTTCCCCTGAATACAAGCTGATACAAGCTGTAGTATTCAGCTGCGCAAATGACCTTATTCTTACCAAGATCCAAAACATTCTTGTAAGGGCCTACCTCCCTTCCACCTTTTAACGTTTCCTTCCTCTGTACATGTGTATTTAGGACTTAGCCAGGCCCTTTAGGTGCTCGTACTTGTGGCCTGTGTGTATTTTCTCAGTGCACCATGAAAAGGCTGTTGTTTGTTTGTCAAACACGTTCCTCAAAGCAGAACATGCAGGCCAAGGTGATGGGTTTGAGGTGGACCACTCTAGGTGTGTTCGTAGGTCACTGGGTGAGCAGCAGGAAGCCAGTCAGTTTTGCAGACATTTGTGCGATGTCTTTGGAGAATGCTAGCTCCAATGCATGACTCATTTACCATTACTATTATTTCTATTTATCAAACCAACTACAATTGATCTATACAAGTTGCATTCATTTAGCACACATATTTTTGCTTGTTTGTCAGTAATTTCAGGGCCCAAGCCAGTTCATAAAGTATTTCTGTCTCTCCATGCCTATTGTATTTCTTTTTTATTATTTTTGCAGGGCACAAACTTGACAGACATCTGCACAGAGCTCTTGCTTCATGGAAATCTACTCAAAATCTCAGCTGGAAACATTCAGGAACGCGTCTTCTTCCTGTTTGACAACCTTTTAGTTTACTGTAAGAGGAAGTCCAGGTGAGAAACCTACTTTACATACATAATTATTGACTTTCTGGTACTCCTTGACAAAAGCGTGCCCCAGTAAAAGTTGGCCTAGTTTCACTGTCCTTGCGAGTACGAATGTTGTCACAAACAAGTCCTTCCTTAATGTGGCAATGGTGTTAACAGATGTTCTCCTTGTTGAGTGTAACCGCCGTCTTGTCCCATTACCCCAGGGTTTCTGGAAAGAAGTCCACCAAGAGGACCAAGTCTATCAACGGGCCCCTGTATGTGTTCAGGGGCAGGATCAACACAGAAGTGATGGAGGTGGAAAATGTGGAAGACGGGACAGGTCTGTATTTGCAAAGGGTGAAGTAGCTTTTGGACACTGCTCATTCAAATATTTATACCTGGGTTAATCATAATCGTACAGTTTCTGCTGCGGTTTTGCGTCACTGGAGTTTAGACTTTAGTCAGAAGGTGTATTTAGGTGTTGCTAGAAACATTTTTAGGGTTTACTGTGTATTTATTTATTTGATATGAATATAGCATTTGCATTGGATGGACTTTGTGCATTGTTTAGGTGGTGGAGCCAAACATTTTAACATTTGAAAATGGATTTGTTTGTTTATTTATGTATTTACTTACAGTTGTGCTCAAAAGTTTACATACCTTGGCAGAATCTCAGGGTTTATAAACTTATGCATTTCATAGAATATGAATGATGACACAAAAGCCTTTATTTCACTCATGATTAGTGGTTGCGTGAAGCCATTTATTGTCTAAAAACCTGTTTGTTTACGCTTTTCAACTAGAGAAACTAGCTAAATGTCCCTGATCAAAAGTTTACATATTGTGCATCTTGAAACAAACATTATTTTTTTGTCAGAGAGTGATGTATTTCAGCTGAAGTGAGTTTTTCGTCGCTCCTGAACCATTTTCCTGACAGTTGTTGAAGGTCATGTAAACGTTAGATCAGGGGCATTTGAGTAGTTTCTGTTTCATTATGATTTCAAAAGCGTAAACTCAGTTCTTTGACAATAAATGACTTTGCACAACCATGAGTGGAAAAAAAGATTTTTGTGTTATCAAATGTCCAAAAGATTAAAAGGGTATGTAAACTTATGAGAAGTATTTAGTATTTAGGGATCCCCACTAGTCTTTACCAAAGACTTGGGGTCCAATCTCCAAATACTGTATGTATTACAATCAATTTAAGACAGTATAATGTAAAAGTCAGCACATAGACGTACAGTTGTGACTAAAGGTTTGTGTTGGTGCATAATATTTTCAAACATTGGGTTGTCTTATCTTTATCACTGGTGGTCGGATATGAATCAGGTACCTGTTGACAGTTTGGGTGGAGTCCCACTTGTGCCGAGTTTGAACAGGATGTAACTTGAAAACCTCACAACTACCTTTTTTATGTCAACATTAGTAACAGTTCCCTGTTCTGATTATAATCTTAGATGCACCAGAGCTGTGCGATTTGTAGTTGTATGGTCTTAGATTAGATTTAGTGATAATGTCTATTTACTATTGTGGTTTTGTGAGAGAGCATTCGGCTTGTACACTCTGCTCGCTTGTATAGAAACACCACCTATTTTCATCCGTTTCCTCCTTTTGCTGCATGATCACATGACACTACATACATACACGTTGGCTGCTTCACATTCTTACTGCTAACCACAAAGAATAACACCACCGAATTCAGTTTGCCTTCACGAGTCAACTCCCAATATGTGGCTAAACTGATTTTGCAAACGATAACTTATTTTAGAGGTGTTGTAGTGGTATTACTCTGAAGGCAAAGGCACAGAAACCTGCATTTGTAGGAGAGGAAGCAGTTTGTTGGGCCTGTATTAGGATCTTGCACCTCTTCCAGTAACAGTATGAGCCGCTTCTTGTCGAGGCCAGGGTATTAGGTCTATTTATATGACCTTTGAGCGTGAGACTAATGTGGCCCATTACTGATGGCCATTCATTATTCAGAAGCTGTTCACCTGCTTCTAAATGGAAGAGAGAATTGGACAGAGATAAGAATTTGTTAAGAGCTTCTTTATTTTTAACGAGAAATGTATTGCTGTGTTGACACTAACGTGAGGAGTGTACATTTTTAACCAATTACATGAAAAACAAAATAACAATTACTTCTGCGGCTACCAATTCACTTTTGGATAAAGACGATGATCTGATGTGATTTTGGATAGATCTGTCAGTTGGTTTGTCTGAAAATACACCTAATCCTAGCCCTAACCTGAACCATATCCCTGGTCCTAACCTTAATTTCAGCAGACCGTCCCTCCTGAGCCGACTATCTGGCATTAGCCCTTCACATTTGGTCACAAAGATCCCATGTGTCTGCTTTAATTCTTAATTTACTATTAGCATCATTGGTTATGTCAACACACCTTTATCACCAAAAAAA
>OMNZ01046502.1:6279-17577 GCA_900303255.1 Lesueurigobius sanzi | reverse complement strand
AAGCCTATCATTACGTACACAGTATTCAGTGTTGGGGAGTAACTAAATACATGTATTTAAAATACGTATTCAGAATACTCATTTTGAGTAACTGTATTCAGGTACAAACTCATTTGAGGGTATTTAGAATACAGTTACTTTTCAAATACCAAAAGAAATACAGAGAGAGAGAGGAAGGAGAGAGAGACCGAGAGGAAGGAGAGAGAGAGAGAGGAAGGAGAGAGACAGGAAGAAGAAAGAGAGGAAGGAGAGAGACAGAGGAAGGAGAGAGAGAGAGAGAGAGAGAGGAGGGAGAGAGAAGGGAAGAAGAAAGAGAGGAAGGAGAGAGAAAAAGAAGATACAGAGAGAGAGGAAGAAAAGAGGCAGAGAGGAAGGAGGGCGAGAGACAGACAGAGAGGGAGAGAGGAAAGAGGGAGAGACAGAGACAGAGAGGGAGGGAGAGAGAGAAAGAAGAGACAGAAAACAGTTGGTGTAAAAGTGTCGCTACATATTTTTAATCTTTCACCATATTTATACAAAAATATAAAGCAAACCGAGATGAAAGTATCTAAGTATTCAGAATACAGTACACTGATGGGGCAAAGTAACTGAATACGTTACAAAATACATTTTAAGACAAGTATTCAGTATTCTGTAACTGAATACAATTTCAAAGTATTCTCCCCAACACTGTCTATACAGTTGTGCTCATAAGTGTACATGCCCGGGCAGAGTTTCAGGGTATGAAAACTTGTGCATCTCATAGAACATGAATGATAACTGAGTGGAAAAAAAGATTTTTGTGTTATCATTGATACTCTATGAAAAATGGCCAAAAGATTAAAAGGATATGTAAACTTACGTACGAACACAACTGTATATCATGAATAAGTGTTCAGGAATGATAAGTACCCGTTACAATAAGCCTGGGACGGCTCGCATTTGCTCATGTCTAACTATGTGTGTCAGTCATCTGCTTACAAAAGATATTAACTCCCAGGAAACAGACACAATTCCAGCCTCCTACATAAAAATAACAGCCTTCCTTCGGACTTCTTCCAGTCTTTAGAGAAACCGCAGCTCAACTCTTTGTCCCCATTTACCTATAGCCGCCGCTTTGACTCCCACATTGCTGTCTGCATCGAAAACAACAAATAGAGCCCAAGCGATGTTACATAAATAAATATATACAGTATATGTCTGTGTGTTTGTGTTTATCGAGTAGGAGTTATTAGTCGAATGCATGGACTGTTTTCATCCTGAGGCGAAAGGAAAATAAAACATTTAACATACTATGAAAATGAGGCCCTATGGTGCAGAACACTTTTTCATGCCATTTTCGAAGCCAAGGCCACAGCTCCTGAATTTTAAGTGCACAAAATATGCAACATAAACATAATGAACACCTGGGGAATTAAGCCCGTATCTCGGCACGGTGAGCCAGCGCCCGAGACCTTGTATTTCAAAATCTTATGCAAAACTAAGGTGCACACAGTCAATTGCCCCTGGAGTTAAGTGTATCCCGCAGCATTAGGGTAATCTGTCACAAGCCATTTTTACAAAACCCGTCAAAGGGATTGCCGTTCTCTCTGACTGACAGCTCCCATCCACAGCGTATTCAATCAAAATGCATTAAAGCGAGACCGTGCAGGCGAGTAGGGAAAAATAATAGTTTTGAGGAAATGTCTCGCAAGCTTCTGTTTCAAATGAAAGTAAGGGGTTTTATATGGAGAAATGGCCAAAACCACAAAATCTGAAGGATGGGTAGAGCCAGGTTAACATGTCTGAGCTATTTTAGTTGACATATTAGATTCATGTTAGAAGTTTTCTGGGGTTTTGGGATGTGTTATTTCTTGTTGGTTTTGGGGTTACAAGCACAAAAGGTCCAGCTAGAATTAGAAAAAAATGTCACATTGATGAGTAGAAATATTATTTGGTGGATGTTGGAGTGACTCTAAAGTGAGATATTGTCACATTTTCAGAAAATGTAAGTTACAATTTCCTATAAATCTCTCAAACATCAACTCAGTGCTATACAGCTTATTAGTAGGGTTGGGTATCGGTTGGGTTTTATCCGATACCGGTGCCTACTCTGTATTTTTTAAACATACCGGTGCTTAAACGGTTCTCGAACCGGTACTAAAAACTAAACCACACACTTTGTCAAAAAACAATACCCTTTTATTTCCAGGGCCAAATTGAACACAATAATGGTCATTTATTCAATGTATTCAATTTGTTTGAGCTGAAACGCTTAAGTCACTTTCTTTACTGCCGTCTCTAGACCCACCAGGCAGAGAAATTTGCTTTTTAAAGAAAAATATATTTTTGGTACCGGTTTTCGGTACCAATTTATTTTACGATTCCGGTAGTACCTTAATTATTTTTTCGATGCCTTACTGGTATCGTTTAACGGTACCCATGCCTACTTATTATGGATGCACACATATATTGGAGCTGATTTAGTTTTACACTCCGCAATAGTACCACGCAAAATACTGAAGTTAGCATCAGTATGCTAATGCTAGCTTCAACCAATCAAGGCTGAGACAGAAAACGACTGTGTCACACCTAAAGTAGTAACTAAAGTAAATAAGATCTCTGTTTATATTTTAGTTTGAGAAATACTGTTACAGAATTACTGATACCAGTTGTGGCCATAAGTTTACATACCCTTTTAATGTTTTGGCTATTTTCATATGTACTGTATATGAATGGGGGCGCGTGTGATCCCGGGGAACCTGCTTTTTTATATTTAACAGCGAGAGAGCCTGAGATAATTAGACAAACAAAAGTCTCCCTAAAGATAAGACGAGGAAATATGAAGATATAGCGCTTAGCTTCACTTTGACTACGATGGGACACGAGGAAAGACCAGGGGAGAAAGCCGGTACTGCGTCCTGCTAAAAGACGCCGTACCGGGGCGGACACTACTTTGAACCTCAAGTGCTACATTTAGCGATTAAATTAAGGGCCAACTATCTGCCCATAATGGAACTTTCTGTAGCTGTGACAAAAGAAGGCGATGTGCGAGCACTTTGCTATGAGCCGCCCATATGCGTCTTTACGCAGCGCAGAGAGCCATCACATGGAACAGTTTGCTTTATGTGTTTGTACAATGGTGCTCTGATTTAGCAGAGTGTGCAGACTTCTCCCCCGCGGGGTGTTTTGTTTACCTGGCTCACGTGAAGAAGGCGCTGTCTCCGCTGTCTGTTTGAAAATGTACACGCCTTCAAGCCTTGTCCAAAACAACGGTGACTCTTTCCAAAGTTGCCTGTTTGTCAATAATCTAAGAAATAAGCGCTTCCTGTTGACCTTTCACGATAAAACCTCTCGCTGCATAATACAGGATAAGCCTGTATTTCTTTCTTTTTTGTTTTCTACAATGTTATGCAGCGGTTACAATACCAATTTTATAGATGAATGATACTAGCCTATTTATTGTCTCCGGTGTAAGAGGGGGGCACAACATACACATAAATGTCAATTTTTAATTATTTTTTTTTATTTTCCCGGTATAAGTTGGTATTGGTAGATACTCAAACCCCAAGTGTCGGTATCAGAAGCAAAAACGCTGAATTGGTGCATCTCTACAGCTTATTGTGAAGATCAGTCACCTTATTTGTTCGCAGGAGAAAGTCTGTATTTGAAGAGAGCAAACTCAAAATCTGAAAAATGTGGCGTGATACTCCTTCAGTAACGTCACATGAATCAGCCAATTGGAAAAATATAAAGCGTGCAATTTATCGACGGCAGAGTCCACTGTCTGGACCTGTGAAATGGGACACGGCGAAGGAGCGAATCCACACAGACAGCGCAAGTGACCCCGGAGCCAGGCGTTAGGATGGATTTGTACGGACAGGGGGGAGTCTCCATGTGGGTCAGGAGGAGCGAATCATTTCATTTCCTTCGCGAAATTGATGCGCGGGTTACAATTACCCCGTCTCTAATCTGGGTCAGCGTCCAGGCAACTGCATATAGGTTAGAAGAAGCCATTATTCTCAATATACAGTAGGCCAGGTGGATTCAATCTGGATAATTATCGGCTCTCCCACTCCCCCCCGGAGAGGCTGTGACTTTTGACCCTTGAGGTGGCTGCGGCGTGCCCCCTCGCCTCCGTCAGTCCAGCGCTCCTCTGACAGCCTTTCAGGAGCGCGATGGATGGAGTGTTAGCAGGCAGGTAGCCGTTACGGACACTCACCGCGCAACAAAAGGGACCCTTTGGGATCGACTGACCCCGACGCCCCAACGGGCCTCATCACAGGAACAGGGAGAGGAATTCCACAGGACAGTGTTTCAGAGGCGCGCGTGTGTGTGTGTGTGCGTGTGTGTGTGTGTGTGTGTGTGTGTGTGTGTGTGTGGAGGTGCACGCTCGCTCACACAGGGGGGAACTTTATATGAGATTCCACAGCTGCTGTCAAGTCTTTGGTACAGATACAGACACACAGAGGCTAAGGAGGATAAGTCTTGGGGATATTGATCATGTGTTCAGGAACAAGATGCTGCAGCTACAGTCGCTACCGTATAAAAGTCCAAAATGCTGAAATAAAAAAGAATGAAACATTTATGGTGAATACCCATGAACAGTCTGAACCGTCTCAGCAGGAACCACAGGAGTAAAAGAGGAAAGCAAGACAAGAGTGTGCAAAGCCATTTTCTCAACACAGCAACTTGAAACTACAATGAATAGAGTTCGGGAAAACCCACTGTTGCCATGGAAATCCGCCATGTTTGCAGCTACTAGCAAACATTATTCATAGACTAACATTGGCAAGAAACATTATAAAAAGTGTAGAAAGCCGCCGTGGAACAGCTCCGTTAGCTCCTGAGTCCCTGCTGGTAAATACATCTAACTCACTGTAGTGTCAGAATGATTTAATACGAACGATTACTCCAGTATTTCACCTTTTAAAACCTCCATTGGTTTATTATGGAAAAAACGTTCTGCTGATCCCATAATGCTTTGCGATATGACATCACATTTCCGAACTCTATAGTTAAGACTCTTTTCGGTGGGTCACCAAACCCTTTTATTGATCATTCTGTTGGTAATTCTTGATTGGAAGAAGCATAATAAGTGCTTAAACCAACTAAACTCTGCAAAGAAATACTGCATTTTGATAGTAAATGTACAAATGGAATGACAAAACTGCAAATTGTAAAAGTAAAAGTTGACATTTATATTTTTTGTCATGAAAGCGAGTCCCGAAGCTTCACCAGTTGACAACCGCTGTTCTGCACTCTTCAGAAACTTGTTGAGTTCAAAGTACATATCATTGTAGACTGTGAACTCATTGGAACATTGGGAAGTACACAGGGCTGTGCAAACAATCAAAACTCAATTATGATTATTACACTAATCAATCACAAACAATTAATATACGGACTTCTCCTATTTGCCTCACTCACGGCATGCACTTATTCAACATGTTTGTTCCAAATATGTTTTCATACAAATTAAAGGTACACCATGCATTTCACCTAATGAATAGAATACAATACAAGCATCGTTTTATTACAGATATAAGCTTCTTTCCGAGGGGCTTTTCTGTGTGGATTCTGCATACGAAGAACAGTAGCATGCATTTTTTCCTTCCAGGTCCTCAGAGGGAAAAAAAAAAGTCTACACATGGACCTGTAAGTGCATTCCTGGTGGATTTAAACAACCTTGATTTCACTTTTTTGAGACCCTCAGAAGCCCTGATCGCTGTCGACTGATAGCATGAATGTCCTGCTGCTCTGCTCTTTGTCAGAACTCTTTACAATGCTTACAAATGTATATGCACCCAGTCTTTTACATACTGTGCGCAGAGTGTTTTTGTTTCACTGAGGTAAATCCTTAGAGATAAGGCATCCCCAGCAGTTTGGTGCATAAATTCCCTTTTAGAGATTAAAAAAATGACACAGAAGCACACAGAGCCCGGTTCTGCGCCTTTTAAACAGACAGTGTGTTCCTGAGAGATAGTGCGCTCTGCATAGGAAACCTTGGAGCGGGGTATTATTTTGTTCACTCTACATAAATATTTAACAGCTGAGCTTGGCCACCAAAGATCTATACAATGTGCAAGGGGGGAACAAAGGCGCGAGAAAGTGAATGGTTAGAGAAATTGAAATTTGGGGAGATTGGAGCTCGTGTACGCGGATTCTTTGCCGGTCTTAAAAGCGCCAGGCCAAGCTGTCCGGTGCTGACAGGTTGACACCATCATTTAGTCATCAGTTCAAGGTCATTTGCCAGATTGATGGATAGGGCCTCAGAGCCAGGGGAGTGGCTCTCTGAGGGGGCCGCGGGTCTGTTGTTCAGCTGCCGACACTGTGTTTACACGCCGTTGTCTCAGGGCAGAGCGGTCAACCCCCTCCGCTGCCATCCTCTGCCAGCCTGGCCGTTCAGGGTGTTCGGATTTGAGAGAAAAGAGCGAAAACGTGGGGACAAAGGAGGGGAACAGGATGGTGAGAGGGGAGATGTGTGTAAGGGTGCGGGGGGGGGGGGGGGGGGGGGGGGGGGGGGGGGGGGGGGGGGGGGGGGGGGGGGGGGGGGGTAGCTGTCTGTGGCCTGAGAGGAGGGACGGGCCCAGGGATATGACTGATTACTGCTGGGGTCATAGGTCAAGGCCAATGCCCAGGCAGAGGGGGCAGGACGGGGGGATGTGGGGCACCCACTGAGGGACTGCGCTGAAAGAAAGAAAAGGAACAAAAAGAAGCTCTTTTCAAAGGATTTTGCATGAAATGTCTAGTTTTGCGGCTGCTTCAGATGTCGCCCATTAATTATTAAAAACCCCGACAAGGTCCTATAGAAAAGAGACTCTGTTGATTTTCCTGCAGTTCTAATAAAGATTAATTAATATATGTCATGACAATGAGCAGAAATAAATCATCAAACTCATAAGATTGTATGACTGATGGAAAAATGATTTATCCTTTGTCTTTGTAAGAATGGCCAGTGAAATAATGATAAATATTCTCTTCTGGGTATCTGCCAATTAGCGGGTGGTAAATGTCTTTTGTTTTTGTTTTTTACAAGTAGAGCCAATGAACAACCTTCAACCTCAAACTGGCCTTACAATTCAATAGAGTGTTACTTACTGCAGCATGTAACCTTTTACTTTAGTTCAGCTCTCATTATTTGCAGCAATGGTTTTTGACTGGTACAGCATTGGGACACACCACCACCCAATGATCACAAGCCGTAACCCAAACAAGATATGAATGTGTAATAAAAATAATCTCGATCCTCCAGGAAAATATATAAACAGTCCACTAACTCAGTTCAGCTGGACATTTCTGCGCTTAGACTTAATCCATTTATCTTCATCAAAGAGTCAAAGATGTTATTCCCCGACAGGTTGTAGAGTCGGTGGTGATAGATTCGAGTGCATTCGAGTTGTTGTAGATTGCGTAATCACAAACCATGTCTAACCCTGATAAAGTTTTATAGAAATGATCTCAAATTTAATAAAAAAGAATCCAGGAAATGTCCACTGGATGATGTTCAAAACTTTGGGCATCTAAGTACAGAAATGTCCAGTTGAATCGAGTTAGTGGTCAATGAATCTGACAAATATAATGTTACATATGCTATTGTCCCACTGGTAATTATTGGTTTAAGCGTTAAGGTTAAGGTGTATCCCAAGCGAAATTTGTACTCTGCATTTGACCCATCCTTTGATGCACATTGGTACATCCAGACCCGGGGAGAAAAATGTAAACTCTACAAAGAAATGTCTGGGAATTGAACCCAGGACCTTCTTGCTGTGAGGCAAGAGTGCTATCCACTCAACCAAGTGCTGCCCATTAAGTAAACTTATAAAGATTAAACTATGAACAAAACAACTCTGCACTTTACCTAGGGCTGGGTATTGCCAACAACTTCACGATACGATACATATCCTGATACAGAGTCCATAATACAATACTTATTCCAAAGAAACTGAAGAAAAATGATCTCATAGATACAATAAATAGTAGTTTTATTATGCTAAATATGTTCAGCAACTGAAACCTGCAGTAGTTAGTGAGCTTGTTGTGGTGTGATATGAACATACCATGGGCTAAAACAAGCAGATTTGATTAATTTTCTTTTATAATTTGCGTATAGTCAAGTGCTCTGTAACAATATATTGAGCACAGCCCCGGACCAGACTCATCTGTTGTTTGTAAATTTAGAAAGAAATTTTCTCTGAGAAAGGCCCACTAAAATTGGTTCCTTGACCCACTTTTGGGTCCCGAGCCACTGATTTGCAGCATTACATCTTATCACATCCTGATCCTTTAAGTACAAACCAGTGATGCAGCACGGCTCATTTTTCCTCATTGTTTACCTCAATCCTCTTGTGCCTCAATATTAAATCTCATACATGTTTTATTGTTTGGTCCAAATTAGAAAAGTGCTCATTAAATGCTTTCTCAACAGCGTGGGCCACCACCAGGGACGATTTAAATTCTCATACAACAATTAATCAGCTCCAGCAGCACAACATTAAAAATAATACAAACACGCTGGCTTCTATTCTTACAAACACAACAAAGTAACGTGAGATCACAGCTGCCGCGTGCCCCCCCATTACACACGCCTGTATAAAAACTGAAGCAGTCCGGACGCAATTAGCCACTGCCTGCGTCCAACAGCCACCGTAGCATCTTCTTCACCCGCCTGCTCAGCAAAGCCCCGGTAATGAATGGCCTAACAATAACGGCTACAGGGTGCGAGGCGAGTGTCGGTATTGGCTGGAGGCGCACGAGCATCTACGAGGAGCCACATGTGTATATAGGAGCAGCCAATCAGGTCATCTCTGCCACTGTTACCAGGTGAATAACTGCCCCGCGCTCTGTGCCATGTGCGTGCAGACCTGCTGCTAACAGGAGGAGAGACAAAGAGAGGATTAGAGAGGGTGAAGCTATGAGGACAACAAGCCAGTCCCAAACCCGGATGAACTGTGGCATGGAGAGGGCTGGGGCGTCTTAGGTAAACTTAGGTGCCCTATCGATGTGCTATCACCTGTCCCTCCTTTGGTCGCCCTGCCCGGCCATTTAGACCTTTGTCCCCCCGTCTCACCTGTTTAGATAATGTCCCACTTTTTAGTTAGTCAAGTTAGATCTACATAGATAATTCTTATCCACCTGTGTTTCCAAGTTTTCTGAGTCATTAAATGATTTGTGCCAAAATTAAGCTCCTAAATGTCACTGAAAAGCATTATAGTTGTTTCAAGTAGTCATGAAATCCAAATTTCTTGATCTTTTATGACATAAATTCATAAAAAATACAAAAAGTATGGTCCAAAGCACATTCAACTACATGTTTTGATGAAATCTTCAGTATTTTTTGTCAGTTTTACACAATAATTTTACCCAATTCATGGAATATCCAAAGTTTACTCCATGCCTCTGCTTATTCTAATGTTTCCAAAATTTTACATATGATTAATGTATAGATTTGGTGCAATTGAGACATTAAAATGTTACATACTTTGTAAAAATGTACAATATTGTGTCCTACTTTCCCAGATTAGAATATTTAGTGATCTATTTCTATCTGTATGTGTGGTTTTGGGCCTAAACAGCAAAGGAAATTCTTCAATACATGTAATCTAGCTCATAACTTCTCATGCCTGTCCCTCCATGTCCCACCACATCACATGACTTGTCCCACTTTCACTATGATTTGAGGCGGTCCCCAGGGGAAGGCAAAGGGGTTGTCACTACTCCATCCCTAAAGTGTGAAGTAATTTGAGCAATGTGAAGTGGCCCTCAAACTGCTTTACAGGTTCCACTGGCGCCATGCAGGCTTAATCTGGTGATGTTCATAATCCTCTGCAGTTCCAGTCTGTTTACTTTACTCAATTTTATTCACATTTTTGCCACAAATAGGTTGAGTCCTACTTTGGTCATGCTTTAGTCATGGTTTAGACCTGGTTTAGCCTGACACTTCTTTCGTCGAAGGTTAGAGCCGAGCGTTTATTTTCGAAGTTCTGGTAAACAGTGACCCCATAACACAGAAAAGTGAATATAATTGATTTCTACGGCTACACTATTGTGAGGTAGAGAGTATATAGCGAGGTGTGTTGTTTAAGGCTGGGTTTAAAAAAGTGATGTATAATGTACTGGACCTCTATATACATAACAAATGTATGAAAACAATCAAATTAAGTGGAACACATAAAAGCGACCCGTTCCCTCGAAGCCTTGCGTCCATTTAGATGTAAGTAAAAAATGTTCTGCTTTTGTATGTATTTTCATATTTGATTATGTGTGCGCACTGAATGAATGATGGCCTGTGCGGCGCGGCTCCGGCCTGAGTAGCACTGTGATTAATGCGTGTGCATGCACGTGTGAGAATGAAATGTACAATCGATCCCCCTCTTCCTTCCTGCCCCTGTCCGATGTGCTCCTGAAGGTCAGCCGCGTGAGAGATGACCGCTTCCACCAACCTGAGAGTGTGTACCGTCCCGACACACGCACAAACACAAGCTGATTAGCATCCCGCGCACCTTCATGTATGTATTTTTAAGAGCAGGATTATAGTGCTGCCGGGAGATGCCTGAATATCATTTGCATGTCATTATACTTTTGTTTTGGCAAGGTTCAGGAGGTGAAAAACGCCCCACGCCACATCAGTCTATATATTTAACAACCTGTGTCCCATTTGAATAAAACCACCATTAAGTTAAAAGGTTTTCTGGGTTAGACGCTCTTTACCAGACGTTCCCAAACGGGGGCCGCGAACCCCAATATCGCCATGACAACCCAGCAAAAACAATTGGTTTACTTGTGTATATTAATTTAATATTTAGTCCAATTTCACTCAAATGTATTGTTAATTTGATGGGGACAGTGCATGGGCCCCACAGTCACACTCATTAACACTCATTAATTCTGGCTATTGTACATATTTTACATATTTTGTGTTTTCAATCAAAAATACACTAAATATTACGTTAGAACTGTTAATAAATATTGCCTTGACGTCATCTCTCCCCTTTGGGATCTTCTGCTCCAAAGAACAGGGTTCATATGAAGTGCCATTGACAAAAATGAACAAATGCTTTTGATTTTCTGTTCGTGTAGCAGTGTTTTTAATGACCAGATCTAATTTAGCGCAACAGAAACATCAAGTGACTTGGCCCTTGTCTTCTTCTTTAATGGTACATTTTTGATCCTATCTTAACCTCTTAAACCCCAACAGGCCCAATTTGGGTCCTGGGGAAGAAAAGAGCCAGAGAGAGGGTAAGGAGAGATCGAGAAGAAGGAAAGGGGGTGAGAGGAAGGAGAGAGAGGGGGGAAAGAGAGAGAGAGGAAAGAGAGAGAGGAAGGAAAGAGACAGAGAAA